>JACEIK010016828.1:0-14323 GCA_018107945.1 Datura stramonium
GTCGCATTTTCCTTGCGACGCGCCGACTTGGCGCTTTTCCGGTCTTCCCCCGGGCCTTTTTCTAGCATGTATGGCATTCTAAAACTCTTAACCAACATGCAAATAGGCCATCTACATGTCAAGAATTTACGAGGTGTAACAGTGGCTATGGTAGAAATTATGCTCTTGAGCTTGATAGGAATGAAGCCATGGCATGTCAGAGAGGAAGCAATATATGTGGGCGAAATTCATGCTCCAAGCCTTTTTGTAGCGGGAGTGTAATGTAGAAAAGGATGTGAACTCCTCAATTCCTAGGGATTTATCTCCTCAAGAAGAAAGTTATAGTTCTCTAAAAGAAGAAGCCGAGGAGATATTTAGAAAAATAACAAGGAGGAGTGAACAATGGGACCTAACTCACTTTGACTTGAGGGTGGAAGCTCAACATGATGATAAAAAAGGGGTCAAGATGCTTTTTGAAAAGGTCAAGGTGATTTTCCAACCAACCAAATCAATTATGATGCAAGATGCCATGAGTAAAGAAGTGACACTAGAGCTCCAACTGGAAGTCCATCAAACCATTTGTGAGGACTCTAGTACACTTGAGAGGGAGGATGTCAAGCAAGAAACATACTTGAGAATGGAGTGACTTAAAAGATCCTCCAATCATTTTTCAACATTGAACTTGGTTGACGATATGAAAATTGAGGACCAAGTTGATAGAGGAAGATCAAGGTGGCTTCATCTTAAAGTTTTCAATGCAAACAAGTCCAACTGGAAGTCCATCAAACCATTTGTGAGGACTCTAGTACACTTGAGAGGGAGGATGTCAAGCAAGAAACATACTTGAGAATGGAGCGACTTAAAAGATCCTCCAATCATTTTCAACATTGAACTTGGTTGACGATATGAAAATTGAGGACCAAGTTGATAGAGGAAGATGAAGAGGAAGATCAAGGTGGCTTCATCTTAAAGTATTCAATGCAAACAAGAACAAATCAGATCCCTCCTTTAAGGCCCAAGAAATGCGAAATGCAAAATGCGGCATCTATTACTTGGTTCCTTTACTTTTACACAACCACCCCTCAAGAGGAATATAAGAATGGACAAGAAACTAGGGGTGAAATTCATAAGATCAACGTGGAGAGAAATAGTGGTGAAAGTTGAAAACATCGAGTCGTGACATTAACTAAGGCGCTTCTTGGGAGGAAACCCAAGTGCTTTTACATATTTTTTCCTTGGTTTCTTTTCACATTACGTTTTCGTTGTCTCTGATTGTGCAGGGGTGGAACAGGTGTGGAATGTGATAAAATGTGGAAGGAGAAAAATTGAGAACCCGGTGCTAGACTTGTGAAATGCAGTTCCAAAGACACAAAGCGCAAGTCTAGCACAAGTTACATCTAGAATACTTGGAAGAAGAATGTTCAGAAGAAATGGATCTGCACTCCACCTACAAAATGTAGGTGTCAACTGGTGAAGCGCAGGTTTAGCCACATTGCACACAATTCCAACATAAATGCATCTGTCACACCAAGGAGTTCTTTCACCCATTTCTCTCTTATTTTGTTCAACCTTATGCATTGAGGAAATGCTTTATTTTTGTTGGATGGTGATGTCTGAGTAATCTCCTTGTTCATGATGCACGACATGGCCCTTGATAGATGAGGGATGTCATTTTAAGAGAAAATTTTCATTACTTGTTAGTTAGCGTCGCTTTTGTTGATAGTAGTCACTGAATAAACTCCAAGGGTTTTCTTTATACCACGATTCTTTCCCAAAGAGCAACCTTTTTCTTTTCTCTGTTCTTGTTGTTGAGCCGGGTGGCACTTTCCTTTGATAGATTGAGAGGCGACTTTCTTAAGGGAAAATGTCAAGTCTGGAGTCTTTTGGAGTCTTTTGTGCACTTGTTTAAAGAGGTACCACAACAATTTTTATTTGGCATTGCACATGAGTTTTGAAAAGAAAAGGGGGGAACTTAAATTTTAAAGTGAGCACCCTCTTGTTATTGGGTATACATTTCATTCTTGGCTTTTTGATTTGTAAACTAGCTTGCCTAAAGTCGCTCTTAATGTAATTTATAAAATGTGTGAACTCCTTTGATTGTAATACCTTGTGTGGTAAGTCCTCTGGCTTAATTCTTGCGTATGCATGATTGTGTAGAACTTTCCCTAAGTGTGACTCAAGGAAAAATTTTAGATGTGACTACACTTAAAACATTATCTTAGGCTTTCCGTTGATAGTCACTTCACCAAAATGACCTCCTTAAACATCAATCTTTGATAGACAATGTATGTGCCTTTACCACTTTTTCTTGGAAAACATATTACAAGCCCAATGACCCTTTGTAATCCNTCTGGAATTTGGCCGTCCAGGTAATTATCCCCGTATGTGCCTTTACCACTTTTTCTTGGAAAACATATTACAAGCCCAATGACCCTTTGTAATCCTCTTTTTTGTCACCCATCCTCCATAGTTTCTAGTAATGAAAGAATGAAAAATGAGGCTTAAATCCCAAGAGATGGGGAGAGATAAGAAAATGAATTGAAATGAGGCAAAAGCCTAAGTTTGGGGGTTTGCAAGAAAAGGGAGAAATATAAGAGCTTCAGTGTGAGATAGCTCCAAATTGTGATGAAATAAATGAAATGGTTGGTTGAAAAACCTTCAATCATTAAATGAGGAAGAATATTTTAAAGGTGCTACCTCTTGCTTAGATGAAGCTAAATGTGGAATCCAGAGGTATTATAAGGATGGCTCTTGCTAAATAAAAGATGAAGATGATGAACAAGCAGAGATAAGGTGGAGTGATCTCAATAGTGTAATGGGATGTTAAATGTTTTCACAAAAATGCATTAGGGTGTTTCTTTTTGCTATAGCTAAACATTTGTCCTACCCTTACCCTTATCCATCACGACAATCCGCAAGTCCATAGTGATTTTGAGTGTAGCAACTCTACATTAGTGGAGAGTTAGACGAAGGACAAGCCTATGGTCAATTTGTATGCACTTGAATTTCATTGAAGGCGTGAGTGTATTTTCCTTATCATATAATCCATATGTGTGAAATTCTTATAAATGTTTGGGATTCTCTTTTTTTGTGAGTGACATCATTTCCTTGGGGGTACATTCTTAAAAATGTTTCCAAGTGAGAGGTATGAATGAGACAAGTGTGTAGAGAACTTTAAAGCAAGCTTTGAATGTGAATTATCAAGTACGTGAGAGGCTCCTTGAACTTTTTTTGATGAACTATTCCCCTTTTTTGAATGAAAGGAATGCAAGAAAGATATGCTTAATGGTTGTAGTTACCAATTCAATCTTGTGCAACATATTTAGAGTCGTTTCTTTTTCATGAATTGGTCTATGATTCTTGGGTTGGCTTGAGATTTAACGGTTTGTGTTCAACTCCCATGAGGCTTTAAGCTTAACAACATTGTTCTTATAAGGATATGCCTTGCTTGAGGACAAGCAATGGTTCATGTTTGGGGGTTTGATTAATTGGTAAATTTACCAACTTATTTGGTTTTTAAGCATGAGATTTTTATTGGTTTTCAACTCATTTAGGAAAGTTTTATTCCCTTTATATTCTCTATGTAGGACTTTGAAGGAAGAAAAGTTAATTGAGGATTTGAACTCAAAAAGAGCTGTTAAAGACATGTTTTTAACCGGCAAAATGCGTATCTGGACTTGCAAAACATTGGTGGAATGCAATTACTACTGCCTTGCACCTGGGTTTAGCGGATTGACACCTGCTAAAAACAGGTCAGATGTAGTTGCACCAGCGAACCAACTACTAACCACCGATGAAACGTAGAACGAAGGGCAAGTGACCCATTTCACTGATGGAAGGGTAAAAATGTCTAGAAATGGTCCCAAAAAACCTAGAAGACTCCAAGGGCAACTGTGAAAAGTTATACACCAGAATTTAAAGATATTTATGACCCTCATTGTATACCACACAACACACATTCAATTCTAGAGAGAATAAAAACACACCATAGAATTGTAGTGATAGAATTTGCTTTTCTTCTTCTTTTTCTTTAACTCATTTTGAGGGAATTCCACCATTGCTGTAAGACCTTGTGAAGCAAATTTGTGAAGCAATATGATGAATGTTGAGGGGAATCCTTTTGTATATCTCTCTAAATATGCATAGCTAAATTGCTAACTAGGGGTGTGTGCATGGTGGGTTTGTAAATATGAATGAGTATTGATTAATTGTTCTTGGATTCTAATTTCATATAAAGATATATTATTTTCTCTAAGTTTTAATTGTAAATTTATGGTTGCAAATATGAATTTTGTTTGCTATTCTTGCTTTTGCTTGAGAAAGAAAGGTGAGAATTGGGTGGGAAAACAATAGGGAGGAGTTGGAGTGTTGATGTGTGGAGTTGAGCTAGAGATAGTCAAAACCCACATCCCACTCCGTTAAAGGTTCAAGGCTATAGATAGCTTGACTCTTCCTCAAGCTTTTGTGATTGATAATTAGAATTAGGCCTTAGGGTTTGAGAAAACCCAAGGCATAAACATTCTAGAGGTTGAGAAATGAGAGAATGTATTTTATTCACTGCTATCTAGTATGAGCCAGAAAGTTGAATCGCATGCCACAGCGATCAAGCAGATTAAGCAGCAGCTAGGTCCGATGTTAGCATCCCTAAACCAGAGGTAGAAGGGCATACTATCTAGAAACACCATATATAATCCAAAGAATGATAGTGGCTGTGAATACTAGGAGAGGAAAGAGTATTGTTGATTCACCCATGCTGGTTGCAATTAAGATGAGAAGAAAGAGTGAGATTGTGGTAGATGAATAAGATGAGACTGCAGAGAAGGTGATCGAAGGTGATGCTGAGCTAACCAAGGCTCCAGTTGATGTGAAGGAGGATGAGGTAGAAAAAGTGAAGGAAAAGAGGACCCACAGGTTTTCAGACCCATCCCTCGACCACCTCCACCGTTCCCAGAAAGGATGAAGAAGAAGGTGGATGATGGGAAGTTCCAAAAGACTTTCTCTATATTGAAGCAGTTGTTTGTGAACATCCCATTAGTCGAGGCATTGGAGTAGATGCCTGGGTATGCTATGTTTATGAAGGAGCAACTAACCAGGAAGAGATCTATAAGTTATGAGCTTGTTGGAAATATGTATCATTGTAATGCCATAGCCTCACCGATTCTTGTTCAGAAAAATAAAGACCCAGGTTCCTTCACCATCCCATGCAAAATTGGAGTCTTTGAATTTGCAAGGGCATTGTGTGATTTAAGAGCTAGCATAAATCTGATGCTACTAGCTGTGTTCAAGTAGTTGGGCTTGGGATCCCCCCACCCCAACTATAATGCAGCTATTGATGGTAGAGCACAGAGTGAAGACGTCGGTGTGTGTACTCCATGATTTCCTAGTGAAAGTGGACAAGTTCATCATCCCAACCGACTTCGTGATATTGGATTGCAAGGTATATTTTGAGGTCCCCATCATCTTTTGGCGACCATTCATTGCCACTAGGATAGCTTTAGTGGACGTTGAAGCTGGCCTACTAAAGTTTATGTTGAACAAAGAAAAGGTCACCTTTAATGTTTGTAGGTCAATGAAGCATCCAAACGAGTTTCGTGTAGTCTCAGCAATAGATGTGGAGTCTGAGTTTCATGCATAGGAAGCAACCCATGAATGGTCGGTAAAGTCTGAGTAGCTGAAAGGATTGCTTGGAGTGTCGCAGCTATGTCCCTCTCCTAGTTTTTATTTCTCATATTTGGGGACAAAGAATGTGTTTAAAGGGGGGGTGTATCTGTTTGTTTTTTTTGGTTCATCCGAGGGTTTTTATTATCGCGTTTCTTTTCCCTCAAACATGCTATCTATAAGAACTGACATGTTTAGAATATTTTTTGTGTATCTAGAAGTATCTTAGAAGTACTTAACAACCAATAAGAATGCACATGTGTTTGATGTTTTGATATTTTTGAAAAAATGATCCTTTTTAAAACATTTATGATTAGCTGTGTTAGTTTACTGCAAAGAATGACCTGTAGTGGATCTTTTTATGGAATTTGAGGGATTAGCATAAGCGACTATAGCATAAGTGGTGCATGAACTGGATAAGTAGTGTGTGATGCAAACCTGTATCATGTGTTAGTGAGTTCTTACTTATTTAAATACTGTGCAGATGATCTAGAACTTGTTCGGTTACTTAGTACCTTGATATCTTGTTTGACCAACATCAGGCTGCTAGCTGCTTCTCAAAGATAGGCCTCAAATCAGGCTATGATCAACTCAGAGTCAGAGAATGTAACATTTCAAAGACAACTTATGAAACTTAATATGGTAACTATAAATTTGTTATTATGTCTTTTGGACTAAAGAATGCTCCTACAGCTTTCATGAATTTGATAAATAGGGTGTTCAAATAGTACTTGCACATGTTTTTCATCGTCTTCATAGATGACATCCTTTTCTAACCCTGAAGTGAGGATGAGCATGCTGACCATTTTAGAATAGTCTTGTAGGCTCTTAGGGATTGTCAGTTATTCGGTAGGTTCATCAAGTGTGAATTTTGATTGAAATCAGTAACATTCCTTAGTCATGTCATTTCCAGAGAGGGTATACAGGTAGATCCTCTACATGTTGAAGCAGTTAAGAACGGACAAAGACCCACCTCTCCTTTAGAAATTAGGAGTTTCTTGGGTCTAGCTGGGTATTATAGATGATTTAAGGAAGGATTCTCCTCTATTGCCTCTCCTATGACAAGATTGAATTAAAAGAAAGTCAAATTCCAGTGGTCCCATTCTTGTGAGAAGTGTTTTTAGGAGTTGAAGACTCGGCTTACTAATGCTCGGTTTTGAATCTACGAGAAGGTTCAGATGGATTTGTGATTTCTTGTGATGCCTCCAGAATTGGCGTTGTTGCGCTCTGATGCAACATGACAAGGTTGTAGCCTATGTTTCTAGACCGATCAAAAGTCATGAGAAGAACTATCCGACTCACAATCTTGAGCTGACAACAGTAATGTTTGTCTTGAAGATTTGGAGGCACTACCTTTATGGGGTGCATGTCGACGTGTTTAGTGACCATAAAAGCCTATAATATGTGTTCAGTTAGAAGGACCCAAATCTTCATCAGAGGATATGGTTGGAGTTGTTTAAAGACTAAGACATGAGTGTCTGGTACCACCCGAATAGAGCCAATGTATTGGTCTATGCCCTCAATAAATTATTGATGGATAGTGTTGATCATATAGAGGATGATAGGAAAGAGGTGTTTAAAGATTTTCACAGGCTGGCTCAGTTAAAAGTTCATTTGGTTGATTCGGCAGAAGGTGGAGTTGTAGTCCAAAATGGATTAGAGTCCTCTCTTGTTTTGTAGGTAAAATCAAGGCAAGATGATGACCCAGTATTGCTTAAGTTGAAGGAAGCAGTCCCCAAGAAGGAGGTGGAAGCATTTTCCAAAGGGGGAAATGGTGTGCTTCGTTATGTGGGTAGGTTGTGTCTTCCAGACATAGATGATTTAAGTCAATGGATATTAACGGAAGCTCACAACTCTCGTTATTCTATCCATTAAGGTGGCACCAAGATGCATCGTGATCTATAGGAAGTCTATTGGTGGAATGGCATAAAAAAGGACATTGCAAAATTTGTGGCTAAGTGTCCAAACTACCAAAAGGTGAAGGTTGAGCATTAGAGAATGGGAGGTATGACTCAGGATATCAGCATTCCTACTTGAAAGTGGGAAGAGATAATTAGGGATTGCATTAGAGGTCTACCTTGTACACGCTGAAAGCGTGATTCGATTTGGGTAGTTATAGATCGGATGACTAAGTCAGCATATTTCCTACCATTTAAGATCGCAGATTCAGTTGAGGATTATGTTAGACTTTACATTAGAGAGTTGGTCAGTTTACATGGTGTTTCTTTTTCCATTATATCATATAGGGGTACTTAGTTTACCTCACATTTCTGAAAGTCATTTTAGAAAGGGCTTGGCACTCAGGTTAAGCTTAGCACAACTTTTCACCCGAAAACAGATGGTTAGGCTGAGCAGACTATTCAGATCGTAGTGGATATGTTGAGAGCCTATGTGATTGATTCCAAGGGTCGTTGGGATGATTGCCTACCTTTCATAGAGTTTTCCTACAATAATAGCTACCACTCCACCATTCAGATAGGCCTATTTAAGGCGTTCTGTGGTAGGAGATGCAGGTCTCTTATAGGGTGGTTTAAGGTTGGTGAATCTACCTTGATAGGGCCAGATTTTGTTCATGAGGCTATGGAGAAAGTTTAGCTTATTAGAGAAAGGTTGAAAATAGCTCAAAGCCACCAAAAATCGTATGCAACTTTGAGGAGAAGAGAACTTGAGTTTGTTCTTGATGAGTGGGTCTACTTGAAAATTTCGCCCATGAAAGGGGAGATGAGGTTTGGGAAAAAAGGAAAACTCAGTCCCAAATATGTTGGTCCCTACAGGATCATGAGGTATTTTAGCAAGGTACTCGATGAGTTGGATTTACCTACAGAGTTAGCATCGGTATACTCAGTGTTTCATTTGTCTTTGTTGAAGAAGTGCATTGGTGATCCGACCTCAGTTGTGCCATTCAAAAGTGTAGGAGTGAAAGATAGTGTCTGTTATGAAGAGGTCCCAGTTGAGATTCACTGTCAGGTTTGTAAGTTGAGGGATAAGGAGGTCCCTCGGTGAAAGAACTTTGGAGGAATCAGCTCATAGAGGGAGCTACTTGGGAAGAAGAAGCAGATGCAATGGCTAAGTACCCTCATCCTTTCCCTTCTAGTTTAGCTTCAGTATTAGGCACTAGTTTCTTGCATAGTACTCCATTAAGATTTATGTTAGTTTTATGTATCTCAGTTTATTTCCATGTCCTAGCATGTATGTATATTTCATGGATTCTGTTCAGTATATGTATCTCAGCTCAGAGTCAGTCACTCCATTAGTACTCAGCTTATAGCTTTTAGTTTTGGGATTGTAGCTCTTTCCCTACTATTCCAGCTTAGTTAGTATCCACTCGAGGACAAATGTTTCCATAGGGGAGATAATGAACAACCCAAAAGTCGCTAAGACTAGACCCTATATTTGGAAATTTGACCTGCAAAAAAATTGAACTTTTCCCTCAGTACGAGTCTCAGCACGACTCGTTACTCGGAGGTATGAGTCATACCAGGACCCATAGAATGAAGTTCAGAGGAGCAATAAAAATATTTTCTACGAAACCATGTCTGCCTATGTACCACCATGATACAAATTGTACTGATGGTTCGTGAGATGAGTTTCAGAGAAGTGTGAAGATTTCTCTTGCTACCACGGAAGTAAGTCATGATTTGTACCACCAAGGAACGAACCATACTAAAAAGGCACAGGAATGGGGTTCGAGAATTTTCCAGGGAAATATCAATAGCCACGAGACTCAGTATGAGTCGTGGTACTGTTCTACGAGTCGTATTATGACTTGTAAGGCCTGGCAGTCTATTTTCCAAGTTATTTTCTCAAGGCCATCCTAGTAATTTTCTATGCTTTTAATTCCTGAACTACATTTTATTAGGATATTAGATAGGAATTAAGGGGGGATTAGTCGGCATTCTCCTCTCATTCTCTCTTAAAATCTCATGAACAACCGTAGGAGTTCAAGGTCTCCCTAGAAGCCAAGTTAGGGTTCTTCTTAAATCTTTAGGGATTCAAGCTCTATCCTAGAGGTTTTCATCTCCAGGTATGTGGGACTTTATCAAGGGTCTTCTTCAACCCATGTGTCCCAAGATTGTTACTAAACCCTAGTTTTGAAGTTTTTTAGAAATAATGACTTATGATTTTATTCTAATTGTTGGATTTCTCTATCTCCCCTATGATTTCATGCTTTCATGATTAGAATTATGTTATATCTATGAGGTTATTTTCATCTTGCATAGTGACTTCACATGATTTCGAGTTTTTACTTGTTTTTAAGAGAATTTACTCAAAAATTTGCATTATCTTAATTTAGCATTATTTGCCAAACTATACATGAGTTTCTCAAAGAATTATGCATCCATGCCTTAAGAATTTACAACATTCTCAATATACATAGTATCAGCAGTATTATCAATAATCTCAGTATATATATTGTTATCAAAAATAATAATATATTATTAGTTTATCAGGTCCTTTAGACTCTCAGGAAACTTTCAGATAAGTAGATTTGACTTAGTCTTAGGACATCACACTTTGAGCTATTAGTATACTTATATATAGTGATGTCTTCAATTGGGAGTATTACTTAGCACCGAGTTGGTGAGGTTCAACGCACCCAGGTTCCCAAAATTACATGCCACCATAGGTTATATATCGATTAACATACTTTGCCACAACTTAGTTCATTTATAGTATTCAATATAGTGATAGTTTCCAGTCTTCAGTATATGTGCATGACCCTAAAATATTTTTTTACTAGAATTTGCAGTATTTTCAGATTTCCATGCTACTATCGGTGTTTATGCATTCATATAGGGTTATTTCATGTCAGCTCAGCTATAACATCAGATTCTACTAGCATATCTATGTTTTTAGTTACATATCTTACAGGCTCAGGTACCCAAACGCAGTATCACAACTAGATCTCCTTCTGGTGACATCTAATAGACTAACAGTGGTGAGTCCTCATCTTCCAAGGTCTTTATTTCATTTGTTTTTCATTTTCAATTTTTTAAACTTTGGATTTAGCTGGGGGCTTATCCCAGTAGCTCATTAGTTTTAGAAGGCTTTCAGACATAGCGTATTAAATTAAACTTCGTTTCCAGTATTGTTTTAAAACATCAACTTTTTATCAAATTACATCCCTTTTAATACTTAAAGAATATCTTATTTACAGATAGCTTCCATTTAGAGTTTCTTATAACTGGCAGCATTTTAGAAAATGCCATGTGTTAGCTTGGGGTCATTTGTGGCTCTAGGCATCATGTCGTGCCCCTCTAGGGATCATGTCATGTCCAGGTTGTAGACTCAGGTCATGACACACTTCACTCAAGTAATACTATATTCTGGGCTACACCATAAGTTCTTTGGTGTTCAACCTTAACTTGCTGACAACCTAGGAATCTAGACACAAAGTCTGCAATGTCTCTCTTCATAACCTTCCACCAATATACTTCTCTCAAGTCATGATACATCTTAGTGGAACCTGGGTGAATAGAGTACCTGGAGCTTTGTGCTTCTGCCATAATTCTCTCCTTCAAACCATCTACATTTGGGACACATAGTCTACCTTGATATGTTAGGACACCATCTCCCCCTTGCGCGGAAACCAATACCTTCTGTTTGTGAACATCTTCCTTTAACTTAAGCAAGAGGGGATCCTTGTCTTGCTTTTCCTTAACTTCTACTGCTAGGGATGATTCGGCCCCATTCTAAACAAGCACACTACCTTCTTCGGATTCTAAGATATGGACTCCTATGTATGAGAGTATGTGCACCTCCTTCACGAACTCTCTCTTTTCCTCCTCCATATGAGAGTGCTTCCATGGATAGCCTACTAAGAGCATCAACAACTACATTAGAATACCTGGGTGATAGAGAATATTCATGTCATAATCCTTGAGCAACTTAATCCACTTCCTCTATTTGAGATTCAACTCCTTTTGTCTGAATACATACTGCAGGCGCTTGGGTTCTGTGAACAAATCAACATGCGCAACATAGAGATAGTGGCGCCAGATCTTCAAAGAAAATACTACAGCTGCTAACTCAAGATCATGAGTCAGATAGTTCTTCTCATGGGTCTTATGTTGTCTGGAGGCATAGGCTATAACCTTGAAATTTTGCATTAGTACATAACCAATGCCTACTCTGAATGCATCACAATATAAAACAAAATCATTTGTACCCTCTGGTAGGGTCAATACTGGAGAAATAGTCAAACGAGTATCTAATTCTTGAAAGATTTTCTCAGAAGCTTTGAAACATTAAAATTTGGAATTCTTCTAGGTCAACTTAGTAAATAGAGTAGCAATAGTTGAGAATCCTTCTAGAAATCTCCTGTAGTATCCATCTAAACCCAACAAACTTCTGATGTCACTTGGGGTTATGGGTTTGGCCCAACTCTTCATAGCCTCAATCTTTTGAAACTCAACTGTAATACCCTCGCTGGAAACTATATGACCTAAGAAAGAGACTGGCTTCAAGAAAAAATTCACTCTTAGAGGACTTCGCAAATCATTCCTTGTCCTTAAGGTTCTACAAGACCAATTTGAGATGATTAGCACGCTCCTCCTCACTCATGGAATAAACCTAGATTTCATCAATGAACATAATAACAAAAATTTCCAAGAATGGCTTAAATACTCTATTCATGAGATCCATAAATGTTGCAGGAGAATTAGTCAAGCCAAAGTACATAACAATATACTCAAAATGACCACAGCGGGTTCGAAAGCTGTCTTGGGGATATCACATTCTTTCACCTTTAAGTGATAATACCCTTATCTGAGATCTATCTTCAAGAAACACTTGGCACCCTAAAGCTGGTAGAACAAGTAATAAATTCTATGAAGGGGATATTTTGTCACGATCCGAACGAACACCCGGATCACAGACACAAGACAAGGGACCCCGAAGGACCCCAAGCCAACCCATGGCTCATGCATACAACTAATCTCATTCAAATAAGCAGAATGATAGTCATAAAGACACAATAGAAATCTAATCATAGCATAGCATTAAAAAATACTAGACGTACACATAAGTTGAATACTACACATGGTATGAAAGACTCTACTACATATAATGGGTTGATAGNTACACATGGTATGAAAGACTCTACTACATATAATGGGTTGATAGGACAACATTCCCAACTAACCCAAACAATACTGAAACGTAAGATAACATATGAGTCTGTCAAACAACCCTCGGAACATGAGGGCTCACCAATAAGCTGAGAACGTAAGATGAGATGGATTAAGGATGAGGATGAGCCTGAGATCCGGACCCTATATCATGAAACAATACAACATAGAAAGTATGCGGTCAGTACATTGAATGTACTGAGTATGATAAGTAAAACGGACATCTAAGAATAAAATAAGACTCATAAGTAAACGTAAGAGAAGGACATCATGCATATATCATAAAATCCATAGAAAACATAAGGCTCAAGATTTTCAAATCATTCATAAAGAGTTCATAATCATAATCGTAAGTAAAAATTATAAAAACATAACTTGAGCCAATAATATAAATATAACAGTGCATAAGACATGGGGAACAATGGGAGGACTCGTCATAACCGACACCATAATGGTAGAGCCTTTCATGATGCCCCAGCTATCTCACTCAAGTGGGCAGAGTCGACCTTCGCTTTCCAGGCGAGGGTCGTGCATTAGGCATTATATCACATTTGAGGGGATCATTATCAATAAAATATATCATTAGAAACCCACGGTGGAACATGGTTGTGAGACACCGGTGTAGTCCTTTGAACGTCGGGCTGCTCGATGCTAGACCTAGCTCCCAAAAACATTCATATAGGCTCATACAGAAATCAATAACATAATGTATTAAGATTCATTGGCTAAAATATCACATTTATCATCATTGATCCCCTTTAAAACAAGATTAACCAAGAATCATAGACCCTTTTCATCGGCCAACATCATAAATCGATAAATCGTGAAATTCATTTCATAAATCATAAATCATTCTTCAACATGTGGGCATTTCCCAATACTTCATCATATTCGATTCTTTCAAAACATGGTCATAAACATGGGTAACTTAAATTCATGTTTTTCCATCATCAATAAATTCAAATTATAGAGTATTCATCATAAATCATAACTTTCATGAACTTGCATCAAATGCGCATTTTGGATTTAAAAGCTTGAAACATGATTTAAAGAAAATAATAATAAAACCTATCCATCATTCATAAGTCAATAATTAAAACTCAATTAAATCATACTCATAAAGAGAATTTATATTTTCATGCATTTGAGTAAAACCACATAGACTTGAATAGGAGGATTCATAATTTAAATTGAGATTTGGGCATGGGTAAGGAAGAATTTCACCCATTCTAAAACCTTACATACCTGGGAATGGATTGACTCAAAGCTCCTTGAATACCCACAAAGAAATTGATGAAAATTTGTGGAAGAAGACCTTGAATCTCCCAAAATTCTCTCTAAAGTTCTTGCATGAGAATGGACATGAATAAAGGACATAACTAATCTTATCACACTCAGAAAATATCCAAAACGACGTAGTTTAGGGTTTAAAAGCATGGAAAAGTCAGAAATGCCCTTAAAATTATTTCCTTAAAAACTGTCCTGGATGGACCAACGACCGACCTAACTGGTCGTGGCATCATACCACGACACGTGGTATCGAGTCATCGGGTCCA
>JACEIK010016832.1:0-14317 GCA_018107945.1 Datura stramonium
AATACTTTTTATTAGGCACATACTTAGGTAGACATGAAAGACAAAAGAACTAAACAACTCCTAGTTGCTCCTCTTAATATGTGCAATTGTTCAAGAATTTATATTTGTATGTATAATTCTTCAAGATTGCTATTTATTTATTTTTCGTTTATGAGGAGTAAAAATTACAAAGGTTTCATTATTGTTACAAAAGCTCATACAATTACTGAAGAAAAATAATCATAATTGGGGTGCTTCATAATTAACGTAAATCTGCATAAATAACAATATACTATTTGATGAATACTCGTAGGAGGTTTTTTTATTTTACTTTCACTCAATATTTTGTACTTGTTTTGAGATATCCGAATTTGTGCCAGAAAGTTCAACTTTAAAAGTAAAGCGTTCCCTATCAATGACGTTTCATTTCGAGGCTCAAACCTGAAAAGTTAAGAGTGAGAAGATACTTGTCATCCCACCACAACATATGATAATACTAATTGAAAGCAACAAAGAAGAAAATGAATTTACCTATTAAAATTGTAACTTTAATGGTATATCTTCTACTAGATTTTTCAGGAAAGTTCCTATATTATCATCCATTGTTTTTCTCTCTACTAATCTAAATAAAGCTTGTGAGATAGAATGAAACTTGATGAAAATAAACTTTGAATTGATATAAGAATAGATAATATTGATTTAAAACTCACTTATATAAGCTAATCATATTCTTTCATAACGGAGATAATTTATTAAAAATTCAAGTGAATGTCTGATGACTTTTTTGAACGGCTAAAATAATTTTTTTGTTGTATTAATTAAAATTTATTATTAAAAATATTAGAAAGGATAATTATTACATCTTTTTGACTTTTCACAGATGTTATTGAGCTTTGATATACATTTAATAAGAAAATTAATGGCCTTATGGGATAATGACCTTGTAAAATACAAGTTTTTATTTGTGGCCACTTGAATAGCTTAAATTTCTCTGTCACGCCCCGCCTTGGGAGGCATGACTGACACCTGGTGCCTTACTAGGATCTGAACTACTGAGCTGACTAAGCCCAAGCACCTCTGGTGCAGGGCTGACTCTAACTCTGGAATCAAGAAAACGACAGGCTATATAGCGGCTGTAAATACAACCCCGGCCGACAAGGCCTATATCCACCGGTGGAAAGTAAACAGCTAACCAAAGACAAGCAAATATGGGGAGTCCTATGCGGGCCGACAAGGCCACCATGATTTCTAGTTACAGCTGAAAAACAAAATTGAGTACTAAACTGAAACATGACCGACAAGGTCGTCAACCAACAACTAACAAGGCCCCACACGACCAACACACATAATCTAAAGCACATATGGCCCCACACGGCCAATATCAACTAACCACGGGGAATAATACAATCTGCAAGTCTCTAGGAGTAGTAAGATGGTCGGGACAGGGCCCCGGCCTACCCATATTGTACAACAAAAAGAAAGTAAACCTCAAACACTCAAGCTCCAGAAGATAGGAGCTGAAGGCTCTGTACCGCTGACTGGAACTGTGAGAGATCCGCTCCTCGTTTGTGAGTACCTGCAGGCAAGTAATGCAGCACTCAAAAAGAGGGCGTCAATACCACAGGTACTGAGTATGTAAAGCAATAACTGTTAATGACTGAAAGTAAGTAATAGAGCTGACAATGTCTGAAGTAAAGAGAACAGACTGAAACTGACTGAAATAATGGAATCAGAACTAGACATAACTATAAAGAAGAGTAGGAGTCATACCTAACAACGAGGCGTCCTACTGTCTAACTATCAGTAACTAAAGCAACGTACATACCTTACCTGGCCCCCATAAGCCGGAAGGTATCATCAGCACAACACAACTCACTTGGGCCCCCATTAGCCCTAGTGAGTGCATCTCAATCTATATACCCCTATCCAGGTCATACCACATCCCCTAGTAGCTATAAGCATCCTGCTGGTCCCCTGGGCCCCTGACTATAGTTGTGTCTGAGTCTGAAGGGCTCCTGAAATCTACACCCCGGGCGGAAGCGCCGGCGTGTGTATAGGCCAACCACGGCAAAATATGAGGAGCTGGCTCTCATTCGTCCCTTTGCGGACGGCATGCCGCCCGTAGAGTAACGTATCCTCGTCCTCTGGCGACGAGTCGACACAGCTATTAACCCTGGGGCAAAGCCACGGAAGCTATACAGGTAATCCAGTCCAAAACAACACAAATACAAGTCTCAACTGATAACAACAACTATACAAAATAACATACTGAACATGATATAATATTCCTGAAATACTTTACTAGGATTCATATTGGTTTACTATATTGGAGAAACTAACTTGCCGAAAGAAACTGCCTTTACATACCTCAACTGCCGGTTTACCGATTAACTCGGGGTGAGGTTCGGTTGTATTTAGTTGTTCTTCCAAATTGTACCACATTCACAGAAGAATAGAACTAACTTCATTACTATGCCAGAAGAAAACAATACTTTATATGTATATATACTGACGATTCTTCAACTTATCGAAGAATGATCGAAAATTCGTAATTTCTCGGAGATCTAGAAGGGAGAAATACATACTTTAAGTCTGGGATTGTATTAACACTAGCTTGAGAAATTTAACCACTTGGGCTGCGCGGAACGACGATTCGCCGGGCGAATTTTCACGGAAACTAACTCCGTAAGAAATGCTCTCTGCAGCCTTATACTTCGATACCCAAAGTTAATTTGAATTTGACAGTGCTAGCGGCACGTAAGAAAATTATATGAACCCTTCTGTCCTTACCTCTGTTCTGTCGTGAGTATATAAGGAAAATGATATAAAGTTTAAGGGTGAGGCCTATTTATACTTGGAGCCGGATGAGAAGCGTGTCACGCTGGCCAACGTGCCGTTTTGGCTCCGTGCCATGTTATTAACACGAGGTAGGGGCTCCGCGCTACTCTTTTCCCTTTGGCAGCTCGGTTCGACCTCCCTTCGCGAAATCCCAACTGGCACTCGTTCGGCCTTTCCGCCCTTCTCGCACGTAAGGCATCCTAAAACATTCAACCAACATGCGAATAGGCCAACTACATGATAGAAACTTATGGGGTAAAATTTTGCTTTTTGAATTTTTTTTAATCTTTGTTAATTTATTTTTTAAAAATCTGTATACAATATATATTTATATTTTTGCTATCAAGAAGCTGTCGAATGAGAGTAGTATTTGCTAAAAGTTGTATAATTTCTATCAACATATGTCTTCTAAGAAATGGCTAGTGGTCATTATCGATTTTATGATATAGATCTGCAAAGAAATAGTAGTTAATTGCGAGAGAGATGTTGACATCAAAATAATTAATAAATTTAAATATTTTTTTGACGTATATATGATTTTATCTGACTCAAACCCATGAGTTCTTTCATCTGTAAATTAGGAGGAAAAGTAATAGTTAATTTATGCCAATAAAATAGTCTAACACTTAATAATTTAAGATTGAGAGAAGAGATTTTGACGAAGGCAAAAAGAATAATCAAAATTCTTTACCGAATAAGACCATATATCTTAATTACAATAGTTTCATATAAAGTGAAAGGAGTTAATCAAGAAAACAGAATAAAAGATGATAATAAAAGTACAACCATACAAGTCATGAAAAATTAAAGAAAGAGGAGCTACGAGCTCTAAGAGTCATACTAATGCATGAAAACAAAACTTAGTAAACAGAGAATTTTTTCTTTTTTTAAAAATAAAATAAAATAAAATTAGATAATAAAATAATCCGACACTTTCTGGGGCAGTGATTTTTAAGTTCTCCCCAATAATTAAAAATATTGACTTACCTGGGTTTGTTCTGTTGTAACTTATACCTGAGAAAAAAATACCAAAATGAAAAGAGCAAGAAGTTTCACGAGAAAAATAAAATTTCTGGCAATAAAAGATAAAACTATAATGTGATGAATTGATTTAATTTCACACTTTGTTTGTTTTATAAAGTGCACTAAGAATGTTAAAATGCTGCATAAATATATTATTAATGCGGAAGTTGAAAGGAACACTAATAACGGTTGAAATAAAGATCATATAAAAAATAAAATTTATACAACTATTCATGAAAATGCAATAAAATAAGGAGAAAAAATGCCAAAAATCACAAAAATATGAATGGAGGTCTTAGAGGCATGCCAAGCATGTCTTTTAAGTCTCTTTATATATATATATATATATATATACTAGTTTTGGTACGCGCGTTGCGCGTGTTCCCATATTAATACTATTTTAAAAACATATACTTTTTCCATTTTCAATTTGTTTGTTTTACTTTTCTTTTTGGTATATTTAAAAGCAATAATGTTTTTCCTTTTTGACAACTCTTTAATTCCTACTACGTGTCATGTTCAAGACCAGAAGATTAAAAGGATATTTTGGTACATTACACATATCTTTAGTTTAAGATTAAAGATTCAAAAATTTTCTTTACTTTCTTAAACTCCGTACCAAATTAAAATCAAACAAACAAATTGAAATGTACATTTTGCTTTCACAATTTGAAACTTCATCTTCTTTCCTGTCACAATTGGTGCCTTTTCCTTATTATCATCACCATAACCATGATCTTTCATATTATTATTTGGTAAAAATTTATCAGTCTTTTGTTTTTTATTTTTCCATTCAGATTATTCTTTAGATACTTCATTTTCATTGCATTCTTATGGTTTTTACAAGAGAGTACGTTGGAGAAACAGATTTCTTCAACTTCTTAATATATATTTTATTATTTTTGAGACATAATTCATGTATTAGTGGGCTATTATTTGATCCTAATACAATGTATCTATCTTCTTTGTTTAAAAGTATAATTTACTATTTTGTATTTTTTAAAATTCATATTACTCACATCATTAGCAATCCTTATAAGAATTAAATTGAATTTAAAGGGTAAAAATATTATTCAATTTTTGACATATATTTTTTTAATTCAACTTTTAACTTTTGTAGTTCTCATTTTTATAAGAATCAAATTTACTTGAAATATTATAGATTTTATCATTTATTACAATACTAAATGATGTTGGATTTCTTGAATGTTTATCGCTTAACGGAGAAGAGGAATAAAGATATTACAGCTTCACAGCAATGCAACCAATCCTTTAATTTAAGGTTAATTATATGTAAAAGAAGAAGAAATTAGAAACAAAGAAAATAATACAAATAACATATATGATAATAAAAAATAGTACATTAGATTTAGATCACAAATGTATTAATCATTCTCTACATATACATGTTATTAGCTTTCCTTGTTAGACATGTACATCTTCTTTTCTTATCGAACAAAAACATTTAATTTATACTACAAAATTAAACTATACACCCCAAAATGAGCGAAAACAAGCAAAGAAATAATAAAATGACAACTCGACTACTTCAACTATGAAAGATATCTAATCTTTTCATCCTCTAATCATGTACAATTGCCTCCTATTGGTATAAACTTCTATCCACTCTCTGTCTTTAATTTATACTTGCTCTTCTATGTATGATGTCAAAAATTCTATACTTATTGTTATGTTATATCTGTATAGTGATCACCAGTGGCCTAAATTCTTTACACATATACATAGGGACCTCCTTTGGCCACAAGTATGGTGAAAATATATATACCTGGTTAACAACAAAATCCAAACAAACCAATTATATTAATAAAACAGCCCATCATATATGAATTACATGCACTGAATTTTTCTTATAAAAAAATATATTATATTACTTGTTATAAGTTACCCCATAAATATAAGCACTTAAAATGTAGCAACTATGAAAACAAGCTTCTCTAACCACAAAAAATAAATTTACCTGGGCATTATTATTGGAGAGAGAAATGTAACAACCAAACAGAGTAGTTTCACGGAGAAAAAGGAGTTTCTGACAAAGAAAGAGCAAAAGAATCAAGTGATTTGACACTTTGGTGTCTACTTATATAAAAGTGTAGACTAAAAGGTATGTATAAATGATATTATAACAGAATAAACTAAAAGAACCAAGCAAATAAACGTTTGGGATATGAAGAGATATATTTTAACACTCTAAGAAAATCTATGCCACGCTCCATATTGAGAGGCATGACTCGACACTCCGATACTCTAATGAGATCCGACCGAGCTTAAATACTCCCGTGCAAGCTCCAATATTAATTCTAGGATCAAGAAAATAACGTGGTTATATCTCGCTGTAAACACAGCCCCCGCCGACAAGGCCTTATAGTCACCTGTCACAGAAAATAGCAACCAGAAACACATAACAATAGAGAGTCCTATGGAGGCCGACAAGGCCACCATGATGTTCAGTTATGACTGAAACTTAAATCCGGTGCTAAACTAAGCTATAGCCGACAAGGCCGCTAAATACTGCTAAACAGGGCCTCACGCGGCCAATACACGAGATAAAACACATACGCCCCACACCACCAACAACAGCTAGACCACAAGAAAATAGAAACCACCTGCGAGCTCTCTAAGAGTAATACGATGGTCGGGACAGGGCCCCACCTACCCATAAACTGTACAATCAAAAGAGTAAAACTCTATTTATAAGCTCCGTAGGAAAGGAGCGACTTCTTCAAGTAATCCTCGGATGGAAGCTAAGAGGGACCTACTCCGTCTATCCGTACCTGCAGGCAAGTAATGCAGCACCCCAAAAGGGCATCAGTACAACATGTACCGAGTATGTAAGACCATAACTGTAAATAACTTGGTTTATAAAAGATAAAACTGAAAAAGAACTGAAAGAAAAGGGATAGGAGTCATACCTGAGTAGCTGGATTCTCTGTCATCTAGTCTATCAATAGCTAAAGCAAACAAGAACCTACTTGGCCCCCATAAGTCGGAAGGTACAACCAGCACAGATCAACTCACCTGGGGCCCTCATAAGCCCTGGCGAGTACACTTCAATCTATATACCCCTAACAAGGTCATAATTGGTCACCTGGCAAATATAGTCGTCCTACCAGTCCCATGGATCTGCAACCGAGCCTTCTCAGCCCCTAATTGTAGCTGTGTCTGTCCAGTGGACTCCTGATATTCGGTACCCCGGGCACCAGGCTCGTCAGAGTGTGGTGCCAATACGGCGTATTTATAATAATCCAGCCATGGAATGGACTCTATGAGGACTCGGGACCCTATTTGTCCTCAATGCGACGGCATGCCGCTTTTTCCTCGGGAGAGACGTCCTCTCACCCCTAGCGGGCGTTGACACAGCTAATAACCCTGGGGTTGGTCATGGAGGGCTATGGTATAGGCAGGTCAAACCCCAAACAAAGCATAGAGTACTGGTTCAACTTAATAAATAAATAACTATTCATGATTAACGTACTTTTGATTCTCTTACCGGGATTTAGACTGGGTTACAATGCTATAGAACCAACTTGCCGAAAGGGTTGGCCTTTAACATACCTCAATCATGCTTCGTTAGCCTGTAAGTTCCAATCCATACTCAACAGCTCTTCCCAACTGAGAACGTGTTACTGGGAGAATAGGACTAGTTTTAATACTGAATTAAGTCAAAGAAAACTTTATATATAAAGTCATTAACTATATTTCAACTTAATGGAACACGGTCGAAACTTATTATTTCTCGAAAGTATAAAAGGGAGAAATGCTTATTTGAAGCTTGTGATCGTATAGAAATCTAGTTTGGTTTATAATTCTGACGACTTTGGCTTGGCGGGACGTGATGATTCGCTGGGCGAATTTCTCAGAAAATAACTCCATAGCTATGCTCTACGGCCTTAAACTTCAATGCTCAAAGTTAACGGATTTTGAACGCGTTGGTAGCGTAGTCGGACGAAAATTATTTGAAACCTTCATTCACTCTCTTCTGGTCGAGGAACTATTGAAATGAAGTAAAATTGAACCAAATTATTTGAAACCTTCGTTCACTCTCTTTTCTGGTCGAGGAACTATTGAAATGAAGTAAAATTGAACCAAAACTATATATATATATATATATATATATATATATATATATATATATATATATATTAGGAGGTAGCCTGGGCGGTACCCCGTGCTGGCCAAAGGCTAAGAGGCGCCCCACGCGGCCATAGCGCCAAGGCCTTTCCGCGCCGCGCCTCCCAAGGCGTTGATCCCCCTGGCGCGCCGCATTGCCCATAGAACAGGCAGGCTGGCGCGTCGCGCTGGCGTGTCGCGCTGGCCCTTGCGGCCTGACCTCGATCGACCCGACTTCTGAGGTTTCTTTACACGCATCATACTCTCTTTGTCTACTTCAAATTCATGTGTAATCCTACTATTCGTTAACTTTCACGGGGTGTAACATCCTCCCCGCCTTAAGAACATTCATCCTCGAATGTCAACTCGGTTTACAGGGGTTTATCTCTTTTAGGACTATTATTCTGGAAAAATTTGGCAGAGTCTCCCATGTAACATGGACTATCTGAAAACCTTGAAATGTAGAAAAGTCCAGTACATGCACTTTATATAACGCCATAACAACTATTTCACAACAAGGCTAGAGTCAACTGAGCAATATATATAATACAAATCACGAAATAGCAACTGAATCGATAACTTACCTTAACTGCATAGTTTGGACGAAGCCTGAAACAAATGAGGGTATCTGGTACTCATATTATCTTCAGCTTCCTAAGTCATTTCTTCTCTGTTCTTGTTCCTCCATAATACTTTAACAGAAGCGACATCTTTAGTTCTCAGCCTGCGAACCTGCCAATCCAATATAGCTACTGGAACCTCTTCATAAGCCAACTCTTCAGTGATTTGGACATCCTCAACTGGCACAATTCGAGAGGGATCTCCTATGCACTTTCATAGCATCGACACATGGAAGACTGGGTGGACAGATTATAATTCTGAAGGTAGATCTAGCTCATATGCCACCTGGACTATCCTCTGAAGGATTTGATACGGTCCAATAAACCTTGGGCTAATCTTGTCCTTTTTACCAAATCTCATGACGCCTTTCATCGGCGAAACCTTCAGGAATACCCAGTCACCCACATCAAACTCTAAGTTCCTCCGACACACATCAGCATAGGACTTCTGGCGGCTTTGAGCTGTTAACAGGCGTTCTCTGATAAGTTTCACCTTCTCTTCTGACTGGTGAATAATATCTGGCCCAATCAATCCCGATTCTCCAACCTCGAACCAACCAACTAAGGATCTGCATTTCCTTCCATATAAAGCTTCATAAGGCGCCATCTTAATTGCTGAAGGGTAACTATTTTTGTACGCGAATTCAATAAGTGGTAAGTGCTCATCCCAGTTTCCTCTGAAGTCTAACACGCACGCCCGTAGCATGTTTTCGAGCATTTGAATTGTGCGTTCTGCTTGCCCATCTGTCTGAGGATGGAAGGCGGTACTCAAATTAACCTGTGTCCCCAGACCTTTCTGGAAGGATTGCCAAAATTTAGCTGTGAACTGTGCCCCTCCTTCAGAAATAATTGATACTGGAACACCATGTAATTGTACTATTTCTATGATATATAATTCAGCATAGTCCTCAACTGAGAAGGTAGCCTTCACCGGCAGAAAATGAGTTGATTTCGTCAACCTGTCGACAATTACCCAGATTGAATCAAATTTACGCCTGGTACGAGGTAACCCTGTTACAAAGTCCATATTAATCGTCTCCCATTTCCACATAGAAACTTCTATTTCTTGTGTCAGTCCGTCGGGTTTCTGATGCTCGGCTTTTACCTTCTGGCAATTAGGACACTGAGCTACAAACTCCTTTTTCATCCCTGTCCACCAATAAATTTCTTTTATATCATGGTACATCTTTGTTGAACCTATATGAAGAGAATAGCAGGAACAATGTACCTCGCCCATAATTTGCTGGCGAAGCCCTGCCGCATACGGCACACAAAGGCGGCCCCCATACCTCAAAACTCCGTCTCCAGTTACCCTGAAATCTGCTACTTCCCCTAGTTGAGCTTTACTCCTGAGTTGAACTAGGTTAGGGTCTTCATACTGCCACTCTTTTACTTCTACAACCAATGATGACACTGCAGTATTCTGGATCACTGTCTCCTGAATCTACTATACAAACGGCCAGATTGGCTAACTGATGTAATTCTCGAGCTAGTTCTCGTTGTTCTAGCCTCAGGTATGCTAAACTCCCCATAGATTTGCTACTGAGGGCCTATTCTACAACATTGGCTTTTCCTGGATGATACAAAATATTTACATCATAGTCTTTCAATAATTCTAACCAGGGGCGCTGCCGCAGATTCAACTCTTTCTGTGTGAAGATATACTGGAGGCTCTTGTGGTCAGTGAAAATATCTACATGAACGTCGTGTAGATAGTGCCTCCATATTTTTAAGGCATGTATGACCTCAGCTAATTCCAGGTCATGAGCGGTGTAGTTCTTTTCATTCTTCCTTAGTTGTCTCGAAACGTAAGCAATTACCTTACCATGCTGCATCAGAACACATCCTATCCCGACACCCGAAGCATCGCAATACACTGCGTAACCCTCTGATCCTTCTGGCAAGGCTAATACTGGTGCTGAGGTCAGTCTGTTTTTAAGCTCCTGGAAACTCTATTCACATGCTTCGGTCCAGTGAAATTTAGCTGCTTTCTGAGTTAACTTGGTCAAAGGCGCTGACGGAGTAGAAAATCCTTCTACAAACCTCCTGTAGTAACCGTCTAATCCCAAGAAATTGTGTACCTCGGTTGGAGTTGTTGGCCTAGGTCATGTTTTTACCACCTCAATCTTCTGAGAGTCTACCTGGGTACCAGCTTCTGACACAACATGACCCAGAAAGGCCACTGAATTCAGCCAAAACTCACACTTGGAAAATTTTGCATATAACAGATGATCTCTGAGAATCTGGAGCACCGTCCATAAATGATCCCAATGTTCTGCTTCTGAGCGAGAATACACCAGAATATCTTTAATAAATACTATTAAAAACAGGTCTAGATACGGCCTGAAAATACTGTTCGTCAAGTCCATGAACACCGCTGGAGCATTCGTCAACTTGAAGGACATCACTAGAAATTCAAAAGTGGCAATATTTGGTCTTGAAAGCGGTTTTTGGAATATCTCTCTCCTGAACTCGAATCTAATGATACCCAAATCTTAAATCAATCTTGGAAAAACACTTCGCCCCCTGTAACTGATCAAACAAATCATCTATTTTGAGAATGGGGTACTTATTTTTGATAGTTACTTTATTCAGCTGCCGATAATCTATACACATGTGGAGGGAGCCATCTTTCTTTCTCACAAACAAAACCGGCACACCCCACGATGAAGTACTCAGCCTGATAAAGCCCTTATCTAGGAGATCTTTAAACTGCACCTTTAATTCTCTGAGCTCAGTAGGAGCCATCCGGTACGGAGGAATAGATATAGGTTGTGTACCCGGTAATAAGTCAATTGCAAAGTCGATTTTGCGTTCCAGGGGAATACCGGGAAGTTCATCTAGGAATACATCTGGAAATTCATTGACCACTGGAATTGACCGAAGAGTCGAAGATTCTTCTTGGACATCCTGAACCCTGAAAATATGATAAATACATCCCTTTGCTATCAATTTTCTCTCCCGAAGATAGGAAATAAACCTACCTCTCAGCGTGGCCGCACTACCTTTCCACTCCCGTACTGCCTCCCCAGGAAAGTGGAATCGGAAAACCTTGATCCAGCATTCTACATTGGCATAACATGGAGCTAGCCAATCCATACCCATAATTGCATCAAAATCAATCATCTCCAATTCTACCAAATCTGCTAAATTCTGGCGACCAACAACCTCTACCGTGCACCCTTGGTAGACCCTCTTAGCTATAATGGAATCACCGACGGGGGCAGACACTGAAAAGGGTCGCCGAAGTAATTCTGGCGTGATGCCGAACTTTCGGGCCACTAACGGTGTAACATACGATAAAGTGGAACCTGGGTATATCAAAGCATACACGGAATGAGAGAAAATGTCCAACATACCTGTCACAACATCCGGCGACGACTATGACTATTGTCGCCCTGGTAAAGCATATGTGCGATCTGGACTGGTACCTGAAATGGAGGCCCCTGATCTGCCTTGGCCTCTGTCGGCTGGAGATGAGGACCTGCGTCCTGCTGGAGGGGATGGGGTACGTGAACCCACTGAAGATCTATCCTATCGTTACCGATCGCCCTGACCTCGAGCCGGAAAGTCCCTCATTCGATGACCCTCTTGTACACATGCATAACATGTCGTAGAACCATACCTGCATGCCCCAGAATGACGTTGGCTCCAAATAGGGTAAAGTGGTACAGTAAATCTACTCTGCTCCGACCTCCTCTTTTGTTGTGATCCTGCTAATCGTGAGCTCTCATCGTGCCCTGGTTGTCCCCGACGACCAAACCTTCTCCCCTGCTACTGTTGTGGAGGTGGGGGTCTGGGTGGCCTGTTTGATAATCGTGGTCTAGGTCCACCCTGGGACTCTGTCTGCATATCACTGGGTCTAGTCCTGCGGCGCTGCTCCTGACTTGCCCTCTCTATCCCTCACTGCCGCTGCCGGATCCCCTCAATATTCTAGGAAAAGGCCTAAACGCGAGCAATATCCATGTCCTCTCACAAGGTAGCTGTGATACAGGTCTCCACATATTTTGGATTCAGCCCCATAATGAATCGGTGCACCCTGACTGTCATAGTATCCACAAAGGCCGGTGCATATCGGGCCAAGGAGTCGAATCTCATGGAATATTCTTGAACATTCATCGAACCCTGCTCCAGGTGCAAAAATTGATCTACCCTGGCTTGGAGGATCTCCTGTGGCAAATAATGATCTAAAAAAGCCTCTGAGAAGCTGGGCCAAGTCGAAGGGGGAACATCTCTGCCTCGGGAGCTTTCCCAACTCTCATACCATAGTACCGCAATGTCCCACAACCGAAACACTGCTAACTCCACTGATTCTGTAGGGGTAGCATGGATTACCCTGAAAATTCGCTGCAACTGGTCCAGGAAATCCTGAGGGTCCTCATCCCGATCTGTCCCTGTGAATTGCGGGGAACTCAGTGCAAGGAACTCTCGGACCCTCGAGCTACCAGGCCCTCCTGAAGATTCTGCAACCACTAGTACCACGGGCTGACATTGTGCGGCCATCATCTGAGCTAGCATAACAACAACACTCCTAACCTCTTGATCAGACAGTATCAGTATAGGTATTGCTGGAGGGGGTGCCGACACATTTGCCTCTTCGAGCGGCTCCTAGAGTGGTGGAGAATGCTTGGAAGATCGAGATGAAACCTCCCTGTCGCCCTCAGATCGGGCTGACTCTGACTGGGGCACCCTGCTAGTGCCCTCTCCTGCTACCATGTCCAATCTCCTACTAGTCGTGGGGTGTCGCGGGTCTGACATTTCTTTGTAGACAAAAAGAATATGGTAAGCTTAGGGATTCAATCCTATACCGTACAGCTCTATAGCGTGACTGGATAAGAATGAAGAGTAACCATCCTATCATGCCTCGCAGCCTCCTACATATAGTATATGGTGCACAACATATCCATAGACACGACTCTACTTAGCACAGCTTGCAGACTCCCCGGGATACGACCTGCTCTGATACCAAGTTTGTCACGCCCCACCTTGGGAGACATGACTGACACCTAGTGCTCTAATGAGATCTGACTGAGCTGACTAAGCGTAAGCACTCCTGGTGCAGGGCTAATACTAATTCTAGGATCAAAAAAATAACGGGCTACATCTCGACTGTAAACACAACCCCTGGCCGACAAGGCTTTATAGACACCTGTCACAGGAAAACAGCTAACCAGAAACACATAACAAAAGGGAGTCCTATGCGGGCCTACAAAGCCACCATGATGTCCAGTTATGACTGAAACTTAAATCCGGTGCTAAACTAAGCTATAGCCGACAAGGCCGTTAAGTATCAGCTAAACAGGGCCCCACGCAACCAACACACGAGATAAAACACATATGGGCCCAACACGGCCAACAACAGCTAACCACAGGGAAATAGAAACCACCTGCGAGCCTCTAAGAGTAATACGATGGTCGGGACAGGGCCCCGACCTACCCATAAACTGTACAATCAAAAGAGTAAACCTTCTATTTATAAACTACGGAGGAAAGGAGCCGACTCTTTTGCTAATCCTGGATGCAAGCTAAGATGGACCTGCTCCTCGTCTATCCGTACCTGCAGATAAGTAATGCAGCACCCCAAAAGGGCGTCGGTACAACATGTACCGAGTATGTAAGACCATATCTGTAAATAACTGAATATAAAAGATAGAACTGAAAAAGGACTGAAAGAAAAGGGATAGGAGTCATACCTGAGTAGCTGGATTCTCTATTATCTAGTCTATCAA
>JACEIK010016834.1:0-10656 GCA_018107945.1 Datura stramonium
GTGGGGAGCTTCAGTGATTCTTTAAGACTTGGCAGAACTCCGGATGCAACCTCATAATTGGGCGTCAGTACAATATGTACCAAATATGTAAGGTAGTAAACAAGCTGAATGAAAGTTGTTAAAGACTGAAAGTAAGTAGGAGGAAAGTGGCAGAAATTAACCTGGAAGTTTGCTTATTCATAACCTGCATATGGTAAAACACTACACATATATGAACTAGGATCGTACAATCATATATTCATAAGCTATAACTAGCAGACAATAATGAAAAAAAAACATAACCTGGCTCCCATAAGCCTGAAAGGTACAATCAACACAAAATAACCCACTCGGGCTCCCATAAGCCATGGCAAGCACACTTCAATCTATATACCCCTAACCAGGTTTGTATGACTCTACTTTTGCTATATCTAACCTACTAGTCCCTTAGGTCTGCAACTGAGTCCCCTCGGCTCCTAATCTGTGGTTGTGTCTAAGTCCGGTGGACTCCTGATAACTGCACCCCGGGCACTAGGCTCGACGGTGGTGTACTACCGATACGACATAAAAATAGTCTAGCAATGGAATGGACTGCATAAGGTCCTCGCAGACGGCATACTGCTCCTTGGAGCGACGTCATCTAGCCCTTGGCAGGCAATGACAGCTAGTAACCCTGGGGTGGTCACGGGAGGCTCCTAATTAAGGGAAACCCCACCTGAGGTGCTAAACTGAAGTCTTGATCTAGCCACTCAAAGGCGTATCTGGCCTTCGGGCCTAACGCGACTGTTGCTCGCCTCTAGAATAATCTATATGGCTACTAGCAGGCACACCCCATGCACCTGTATCTGATTAGAGGATTCTGGTAAAGATTATAATCTCTAACAGTCTAAACCAGTTAAGGCAAGTTTTGGAGTTGCCTAACAATACTCTGAATGTCCTACCTAGAAAACTATGATTCATAAATAACTATGGGGTTAGGGATGACTAATTGCTTAGTTCCTCTACTTAGAACAACTATAGGGCTACTACTGGCCGAACATGCTTTTGAGCGATTGTCCCCTAACCCTCCATCGGAAACTTACCGACATTCCTTGCCCGTGGGTAGTACCATACTAATGTGGTACTAGTCCCTTAAACCTTAACTTGGTCTACTCAGATCTTAAGTGACCTTTCTGGGCGAATCCTAACAGTTTAGCTATTTTTATATAGACTTAGCCACTCATGAAAATAAATACCTGAATATCTTATAGGAATAGACTAGGCGTTGGCCCTTCCTCCAACTACTAATAAGGTCCCCTTCCTTAGTGTACCCACGGGTCCATTTGACTTGAACTTCTGGGCTGGTTCCCTGGCGACCTGTATGATGAATACTATGTCAACTAGAAGTAACAATCACCGGTAGGAGCTATCTAGATGGAAAGTTGTCACTCAGTTCACTAGACGACCCTAGTAATGCCGACCCTAAAATATGGCCCTCCTATCTGTATTTCTGGACCTAGGGCGTTATGGTACGCCAATGGCCTCTGGGCATGCTTTCCTGGCAAATCAGGCACCAAACTGGAAATTGTATCGCCTAGTTGCGCCTATGATGGTCAACTTACTAACTCAGGCTCAATAACTATCTATGAGCTTCTAAGGTATAGGCCTGACAACAAAACATACAATTCTACTAATACAATTAACTGGAGGATAGAAGAGTTTCTACGACGCTCCTAGAGTTTATCACACTTAACATGTTCTTTCCTGATGCGGCATACTGCAGTATAATCTATGTACGTGTTCTAGCAGCTAACCACAAAATACAAATATTCATAGTCTACAAAAACAGCTGACCATAACAAGTATAATCACAATCTACTGATAGCAGCTAGCCGTAACACGTATATGTATATACTCGCTATCTACTATCATCAGCTAACTACAATATATAGAATTAGGGTCTTTCTTCAAAGCGATAAGTCTTATCTCTATACTATGAGGATAACTTGCCAAAGGGATAAGCCTTACATACCTCGATTGTTGTTTCCTGAATATTTGGCGAGTTTCAACTTGTATTCAACGGCTCTTTCTATTTATAATTTTAATCTGGGAGAAAGAGGCAAATTTCAATACCAAATTTGACTTAATATGATAACTTTAATACTAATATAAACTATAATTCAACTACATAAAATTCGACTGAAAATGTACAGTTTCTCGAGAATTCAGAAGGGAGAAATACTTACCTAAAGCCTATGGCCGTATAGGAATCAATTAGGAGCAATTCTAATAACTTCTACTCGGTAGAGTTCTAATTTTCTGGGCGTATATCTAGAAAATAACTCCATAGTAATGCTCCCTGCAGGGTTAGAATTCAATACCTGAAGTTAATTTGAATTTGGACGGCGTTTGGCAGCGTAATCGGATGGAAATTACATGAAAATGGTGTATCTCTCTTCTTTGGATGAAGATACATTATATATCAAATGATTCAACAAGTGAAGGGGCTATATATATATATACTTGGGAAATGGACAGGGGATCCGTGGCATGGACACCATCGCGCCAATAGTCGGGCGTGTCACGGAGCCCATCGCGGAGGGAGATGGTCCGTGACACGTTGCCCCTATTGCAGCTTGTCCGGCCTTCTCCCTTGCTATCTTGATTCTGCGCTTGTTCGACCTTTCCCCGGCCCCCATTCTCGTACACTTAATACTCTAAAACTCTTAACTTACGTACGAATTCGCCGACTAAACGTAGGAACTCACGGGGTGTAACAGGATAATTCAGGCACATACCAAATCTAGCCACGTGTAAGCTTGAAATTTTAGATCATGGCGGTGAATCATTCCTCTTGAAGTAGACCACTGTGGTTGATCTCTTGAAATTATTCCAACCACCCACTGATACTGATTTTCTTTATCTTCCACCTTCTTTTGAAACTCTAAACTTGGCCGATTAGTTTAGCCCAATAGATGGAATTAATTGCTTCTGGGGTGATTTTCACTTCTTGTCCCTCCACCCACATAGACGGAAGGCATTGAATTGTCTACTAGGACTTTGTGCTTCATGTTTCTTTGCAGCGCCCTATATGAGGTGTAGAACTCCGATACCAACTCAAGGAAGTAGGAGCCTACAGGAACAGTGAATGGACTCAAATCCCGAATGCCGATCTGATCGTAGATATTGGGGAAGTCATCCTTGAAGGATTCCACCTCAAAACGAGCTTCTATAGTGATGGACCTCTTCCCCTTGAAGGACAAATAGTAAGCTTCCATTTTGTTCAACCTGAAATTAAGTATTGCATGTTAGTGTTGGTCATTAGGGTTTTCCCTGTGCTATTCTATCTGGAGGTGGACGTGATGCTGCAGGCTGTTATTAGTACCATAAAAATATTTGAAAGGAGAACAACAAGCAAGCAGAATGGATGTACAAAAAGAATTGAAAAACTAAATGATATCCAATTAGAAGTGAAGAAATGTTAAAGCTAGTGTTATACCCCAGAAGCCCAAAGATCAGTCCTGGGAGTTGAAACGGAGAAATGTTAAAATCTAGAACTAGGCATCAGGAAGGGTCATGAGGTGACCTGTGAGAGCAGCCCAAGAGTCGTGATGTGACTCGTGGGAAGGCCTAGGGGAAAGGTTTGAAATTTGGGAAATGAGATCCCCATAGGCGTGACTATGAGTCATGGTAAGGCCCCACGACTTGTTAGGTCAGTCGTGGGGAGTGGTGTTTGAGTAAAGAGGAGAAAAGAGATAGTGGACTTAATGGGAGGACTCCATATGTTGTGGTCAGTACCCACGATTCGTGGGATGAGTCGTGAACAAGCAGGGAAAAATTTATTTGAGGATGAGGCAGTGCACATCACGGATGGTGACCACGAGTCATGGTCACCAGGTAACGAGTCGTTATGTCTTCTGTTACGGTTCCAAAAGACTTGACTAGCAGTGTACTTCACGAATCATTCCACAAGTTGTGGCTAGAGGAGATGAGTCGTTAGGTCCTTCATTGGGACCAGCTGGTAGATTATTTTCTGCGAATTTAGTAAGGGATTTTCCATAATTCCTAAGATCCTAAGGCCTAAACTATGTCGTTTTGAGTTATGAATGATGACTTTTAAAGGGGTTAAGTTTATTTTAGGCCATATTCTTTCATGCATGCAAGGTAGAAGGTGAGAGAGGGTGATCAAGCTTAGTGTTCTTCAATATCTCTTCAATTTCTTCTTGGGCTATCAAATAAGTGTAAGAATAGGCTACCAACATGTATGTAGGGTTATAAATGGGTGAATCCTTTCACACTCATATCCAATCTCTTTTAATTCATGAAATTTTCTATCTAAATTCTATGGGGTTTCTACCCAATGCATGAAATTATGATTTCTCTACATGGGCTTGATCTAATTGAGTTACTATTATTGAATTACAAATTATGGGTAATTTTTATGTTTTTTTTTCTCATTCAAAAATCGTGTTTCAAGTTCTACAAATTAAAATGCCCATTTATGAAAAGTTCATGAAAGTTAAGATTTATGATGAATGTTCATGTATAATGAATTATTTATTACGAAAAGCATGTTTTCCAGTTGCTTGTGTTTATAATTATGTTTTCCAATGAATTGAGTATTTTCAAGTATTTAAAGTATTGGGAAATTCCCACATGTTCAAGAATGATTTATAGTTTATGAAATAGATCTCATGATTTATCGATTTTTAATGTTCGCAGACTAAAGCACCTTTGATTCTTAACTAATAATGTTTTAATGGGGATCAATAATGATAAATGTTTATTTTGCCATGAATCTCAATTAATGATGTTATTAATTTACATATGAGCCTAATGTGCATGTTTTTGGGAGTCGTGTCTAGCACCTAGCAGCCCGACATTCAAAGGACTACGCCGCTCTCTCATAACTACGTGCCACCGTAGGTTTATATTGATACATTACAATGTTAATGATCCTTTCTTTCGTGATATCACATAATGCATGTCCCTCGACTAGAAAGCCAGGGTGTCACGACCCAAACATAGGTCGGGACCGAGACACGAGACAAGAAACCACGAGAGGCCCCAAGTCGACTCATGGCATAAGCATATATCTATCTTCATAACAAGTAATGCAGAATACTGAACATAAGGCATAGAGGAACATAAATATAACATAGCATACCATTAAATTCGGAAGTATTAGACATAAACATGAGCTGAATACTACATACTGTATGAAAGACTCTATCATATAAGATGGGTTAATGGGACAACATCTCCAAGTAACCCGGACAAACTTAAACAAAAGAACAACATAAATGTCTAGTCATACAACCCTCGAAACATTAGAAGTCACCAATAAAGCTAAAAGCAACTCTAGGATAGACAAAGGATGAGGATGAGCTTGATAGTCGAGTCATTTATCATGAAACGATACAACATAGAATGTATGCGGCCAGTACGTGGAATGTACTGAGTATGAAAGTTATGTAAAACGGACATTTAAAATATGTAAAAAGTCATAAAACATCACAAGAATAGAACATCATGCTCATATCATAAATATCGTGACATAACATAACATAAGGCTCAAGATTTTCAAAACAGTCGTAATACAACCGTAATCATGATCATAAGAGAAAATCTTCATTTACAATAGTTTGAGCCAATATACATAATCATAAACATGCATAAATCATGAGGAATAGTGGGAGATTCTCTTAACTGACATACCCCATATGAGCACACATGGAGCCCGAATTGTAACCCTAGTCGGGAGGGTGTCTGTACCTTGCCAAGGATAGGACCATAAAATTGTGATATCACCATGAAAAGGGACATTTAGGCTGGGGACAGTCACAAAGGAGGTCCCAACATACCTATGGTGGCAGGTTGTTTATGAGATCCGGAGCAGAACCTAGGCCCCGAACCTTCTCGGTGTTAGATACTACTCCCAAAACATATATACTGCTCATAGTATAATATGCATGAATTCATGGGCTAGTTAAATCATGATAATCATAAATATACTTGTACATACGTGAACTAGCCATGATATAAGGCCCGTGAGTCGGCCAAAATATAATTCATAAATCATAGGGTTCATTAATACTTGTAGATCGTACATATAACTTTTTAAATCATCAAACATGATGGGTAATTGAATAAATCCACACTTGAAGTTATAAATCATGTTTGACTTGTAAATATCAACAATTGAAGTGAAGATCATAAATTAATTCATCATAGATCTTACATACTTAGGCTAAATTTTGTAGAAATTGAAATCAATAATTTTATAATAAAAATATTTGTGAAATCTGATCAAAATCCATAAAATATGATGTAAATCACAAATCATAATAGCCCATTAGTAAATCATTAGATTTTCACAAAAATGAATTAAAACCCCATGAGATTTTTGATAGATTTTCATGAATTAATAGAGAATGGGCATGGATGTGAATGGAAACACCCATTTGTAACCCTACATACCTGGGTAAGATCATATTTCAAAGTTCATTGAATTCCCAAGGGAGAATATATGAAGGAGAGCTTGAGGAGTAGCTTGATCTCTCTTAATTTCATCCTAACTAGCATGCATGGTAATGACTATGAAAGGGGGACTTAACCTAACTTAACATGGCTAGAAAAATACATAAAACAATGTAGTTTAGGGTCCTAGAGCATAGGAAAGTCGAAAATACCCTTAATGAAATCACCCTGAAAACCTTCACTGGCTGATCCCATGGGCGTACCAACGAGTCATTGGATGCTTCCACGACTTATGATACGGTTCGTTGTCTGCACTACCCATAGCTTAACTTTAGATTCTATCCACGACTCAATCGGACGAGTCGTGGTTCCATCTATCGGTTCGTTAGTTTGACCTTTGCCAACTCCCTGAAAATCCTAAACTTCCCTCATGATGAGCCTCACCACGACTTGTGCTTGCTCCCAACAACTCGTGCTATCCATCCGTCAAGTGCACTGGAAATATGGCAATCCAAACCACGATTGGTGACCACGGGTTTTCATATCTCACGATGAGTTGTTGGATGATCCGTGGTATCCCCAACTGCCAGTGTAACATACCAACCACGACTGCTAACAACGACCCGTGGTTCCCAACCATGAGTCGTTACATCGTCCGTCCTGCAATAATTTCCACTTTTTCAGCCAACATCAAATTTTGATCTCGGGTCTAATATTAGGCACTTTCAGGGTATTGCAATATCTCCCCCTTGGGAAACATTCGTCCTCAAATGTTGGAAACAAGTAGAAAAACAAAGACATGCAACCATTACACCTAAATACTGATCATTTAAACAGAAAACTAATGGAATTACTACCTCCGATTCATACCACATAGCTAAACTAAATTCATGCTTCACATAACGATCCATATACTTAAAAGAAACTTGAACACATGATCTGAACATGAAAACTAAATATAGTCATAGAGAATAACTGATACCTCAAGTCAGAACCGAGTCGGTAGGGAATAAATATGGGTACCAAGCCATCATACTACTTCGGCTTCCCACGTAGCTCCTTCAACATGCTGATTCATTCATAATACTTTAATTGAAGCTACTTCCTTGTTCCTCAGCCTCCGAACCTGACGATATAATACTTCCACCGGAACCTCCTCATAGATAGGGCTATCTTTTACACCAACATTATGCACTGGGACTACTAGAGCTGGATCTCCCAAACATTTCTTCAAAAGTGATACATGAAACACAAGATGCACTGAAGATAACTCTGACGACAATTCCAACTCATACGCCACCTTGCCAACTCTTCTCACAATCTGTTAGGGGCAAACATAGCGGGGACTAAGTTTTCCTTTCTTCCTAAATCGCATCACTCCTTTCATGGGAGATACCTTTAGAAACACCCAATCGTCCACCTCGAACTCCAACTCTCTCCTCCTAACATCAGCATAGGACTTTTTACGACTCTAAGTGGTTTTTAGCCTGTCCCTTATCAACCGGACCTTCACCATAGCCTCATGAACCGAATCTAGTCCTATCACAGCTGCCTCAGAAACCTCAAACCATCCGATGGGCGATCTACATCTCCACCCATAGAGAGCCTCGAACGGTGCAATTTTGATACTGGAGTGACAGTGGTTATTGTAAGCAAACTCGATCAGGGGTAAGTGATCATCCTAGCTACCTTTGAATTCCATCACACATGCTCTCAAAATGTTTTCGAGATTCTAAATTGGCCGCTCCATTTGACCATCCATTTGCAGATGAAATATTGTGTTGAGTTTAACTTAAGTCCCAAGCCCTTTTTGAAAAGACCGCCAAAACTAAGAGGTAAATTGAGTACCTCGATTTGAAATGATGGACAAGGGAAATCCATGCAATCGAACCAACTCCCGAATATATAGTTTGGCATAATCCTCCGTTGAGTCCATAGTTTTAACTGGTAGGAAATGAGCAGCTTTGGTCAGCCTGTCCACAACAACCCAAATAGAGTCATACTATCGACGAGTGCGAGGTAGGCCTGTGATGAAATACATATTAATCTCTTCCCACTTCCAAGTGGGAATGCTAATATCCTGTGGTACGCCTCTCGACCTTTGATGCTCGATCTTTACTTGCTGACAGATCGGGCACTTGGCTACGAATTCTGCAATATCCTTCTTCATCCCATTCCACTAATATATTTCCCGTAAATCAAGATACATCTTGGTGGCACTTGGATGAATAGAGTACCTAGATCCATCAGCCTCATGCAATATCGGACTTCTTAAATCATCAACATCTAGAACACAAGACTCCACCTTCTAACTTCGAATGGCTTCTTTCAACTTTACCAAAATTGAATCCTCATCTTTTCTAGCTTTCACATCAATCACCAAGGATGATTCTGACCAATTTTGGACAAAAACACCACCATCGGTTAAGTCGACCAATCGAACTCCCAACCTTGCGAGTCGATGTATATCTTTCACTAGCTCCTTCTTCCCCTTATCCACATGGGACACTGATAACGCTCAAACCACACCTCTTACTGAAGTATGAAGCGGACGTTATCAATAAAGAACCCAACTAGAGGTTGGGGTCGAACCTACAGGGAATATGGGAGAACTAGATAACAGTTGGTAAGTGAACTTATGAGGTAGTTACTTCAAAATTGGGGGATTCTGAAGAAAATCAATAATAAAAACAATTATTAAAAATTTGGTGTTAAGTCAATATTGAAGGATAACTAGGGTTTGTGTTCCCCATGGGTTCATAACTACTTTGGGTATACACTCGTGATTATCACCAATACTTACTTATATAACGGATGTCTTAGGTTCATTCAGACGACCGTCCAGTCCCTATTTAATGACTATAGTCAATCACTCATCCAAGTCTCATGAGCGGTTTCAAACTATCCATTATAACTAAGTTCCACATTTAACTATCCTACGTCCGCAGCTCAAGTTAATACAATGATCATCAAGATCAAGGCTCCGTTGTAATTCTCTTTTCCTAATATCTACCTCTTAGTCCTAAGCAAGTAAAGAATTTGGGCATGTCCTATCGTTGCGCACCATTAAGAAACGTTTAAGTATGAAGAGAATACAATAGAAGTATTTGTATTGATTTTAAAATCACATTGTGCAACCCTAGCTTTTTAATCCACCATGGTTCCCACAACCCTAGCTATGGATGTTTTAGCCTCTAGTAGTTGTAAGGTTGTGAATTGTATTCATGATTAAGAACGTCAATCAGTACCTACAAGAATGAATGAGAAAAACACTTCCTTTAATTAATAACCAAAATCGTGAAGGATAAGTAGCAAGAATAAGAAGAATTCAAGAAAAGGTTGATCACAAGTTAAATCAATTCAATTCTCTCTTTCTCCCCTCAAAATCTCTTCTCTCGTCGATCTCTCCTAAAAATAAAATACAAAACGTATATAGACACAAGAATCCTTTTTCTAGGATGACAGGGTAAATTTCCATATCTGTTTCCGCCTTCGTCACTAATCAACCTACGACCCATAGCAGCATCCTACGGCCTATACTATCCTTTCGTACCTTGCATGACTGGCTGGATTTCAGCTAAGTGTTTTATCTTGATACGACTCGTACCTCCATCCTACGATCGATACTGAGCTCCCGTGGATTGACTCTGAAATATTGAAATTCTTCTAAAGTTTATCACAACCACCATTGTACAACTCGTAACTTCTTCCTACGGTTCGTACTTGCTTTCCATAGAAGGAGTCAGCCTCTTATGCAAATCTTCTGAATCTTCTCATGACTTCATCGCCAAAACTCGTATAAGCTTGGTACGACTCGTACTGAGACTGGTACATTGCATCTCTTCAACACTAGCCTTCTGCGACTTTTCACGGCCATTAGTATGACTCGAAAGACCTTCCTACGGCTAGTACTGTGGACCGCACTTTGAGCCTATTGTGCATACTTCGGGCTTTCTTTTTCATTTTTTAACTCCCACACCAATTTGTCCGGCAACAAAAGGAAAAGTTCTTATATCCATATAAATACAACTAAGTCCATGCTATTTTCTTAGTTTTGAGCGTCAGAAGTGTTGTAAATCCACAACACATCAACACCCTCAACTTAAGACTTTTGCATATCCTCAGGCAAAGAAAAGAAAAACTAAACACGACGCTCAACTAGAAAATAGACTTAAGATACTACAACCAATATCCAAACAAAACTTGCACTTTCTATAC
>JACEIK010016835.1:3187-14288 GCA_018107945.1 Datura stramonium
CTTTTATCCTTAGGACCCCTTCTCCATCTAGCACTACTTCCTTAAATTCCCCCTGCATTACCTTGGACCAAATCTTACTTAGCTTCGCATCCTCAAACTGCCTGACTTTTATCTTCTCTAATAGTGATGACTTATCCTCCGTGCTGGCTAGTATCCCACCTGCTTCTATCAATGCAAGTCTCATCAGGTTGTTCACCAGTATCTGGACTTCTTTGGACATCGTCCATAGAGTAGTTTCCAAGCAAGCTAGACTTCCCATACCCACTACATTCTGGCTCAAGGCATCGGCCACGACGTTTTCCTTTCCTTGGTGATATAGGATTGTCACATTATAATGCTTAAGCAGTACCATCCATCTCCTCTATCTAAGATTAAGATTTATCTGGGAGAAAACATATTGAAGGCTATGGTCCTTGAACACCTGACAACAAGCTCCATAGAGGTAGTGCTTCCAAATCTTCAGATGGAACACCACCGCTGCCAACTCCAGGTCATGCGTGGGGGTAATTCTTCTCGTGCACCTTCAACTTCCTCGAAGCATATGAAATTACCTGTCCTTCTTGCATTAACACAACACCTAACCTAGACTATGAGGCATCATAATAAACTATGAAATCTTTACCTTCCACCGGAAGAGCCAGGATTGGTGCCATGATTACCAGGGTTTGAGCTTCTGAAAACTCTCTTCACATTCCCTGGACCATTGAAAAGGCACATCCTTCTGAGTCAACCTTGTCAACCCCGAGGTAATGGGTGTAAATCCCTTCACAAATCGGTGGTAGTAACTAGCCAGCCCCACGAAACTCTAAATCTCTATCACTGTAATAGGCCTACCCCTGTTTCGGTCCTCCTCCGCCAACTGTGGATCCACCTTAATCCCCTATTTGGATACTACATATCCTTAAAAGGATACTGACTCTAGCCAAAATTCACATTTGGTGAACTTGACATACAACTGTTTCTCCTTTAGCAACCCTAGCACAATCCTAAGATGATTCTCATGTTCCTACTTACTCGTAGAGTATACCAAGATATCATCAATGAACACGATTAAAAATGAATCTAGATAGGGTTTAAGGATACCATTCATCAAACTCAAGGACGTTGTTGGAGCATTAGTAAGTCCAAAGGGCAAGACTAGAAACTCATAACATCCATACCTGGTCCAAAAAGTTATCTTGGGGATATCCTCAACATAAATCTTCAATTGATGATAGCCCTACCTTAGGCCAATCTTGGAGAACACCGCTACCCCCTGTAACTGATCAAACAGGTCATCTATTTGAGGAAGAGGATATTTATTTCAAATGGTTACCTTTATTCAACTTATGATAATCAGTGCATATCCGCATACTACCATCCTTCTTTTTTATGAAAAAGATCAGGACACCCACGGAGAGACACTCGGCCTGATAAACCCCTTACTAAGCAGTTCTAACAACTGTTCGTTGAGTTCTCTCAACTCAGCTGGTTACATTCTGTATGGTGGTATAGAAATAGGTTAGGTCCCTGGCTCTAAATCTATTCAGAAATCAATACCGCGATTCGGTGGCATGCTAAGTAGATTCACGGGAAATACCTCTAAGAATTCACAAACTACTAGGACTGACTCTACAAAAGGACCCTCAGAACTGGTATCCCGAATATGAGCTAGATATATTGAGAACCCCTGCTCTATCAATTTACAAGAATAAATATAAGGGGTAGCGAGAGTCTCAGCCAGTCGGTGTTGGGTCGGCCCCTAGGGCACTATTCGCCTTGGGAGTGGTTCGGATATCAAGCTACTTTGTGGGGTAAGGGAATAGACTAGTGACTACTTTAGTTTTTGTCTACAGGGTATGTAAGAATCCACAAGTTTCTTAGAAGTGGAGCTGCAACTACCTTTCACTCCAACAAGGACAACCCTAGGCCCGATATGGTGAATTTCTTACATGAAAATACAAAATGGCATGGTAAGGAGACAACCAACTCATCCAAAGAATCAAATAAGAATCTTCCATGTCTAAGATTACCAAATCTACCAGAGTATCAAAACCCATGAAGTCAACAATACAATCACGACAGACTGTATCCACCACCACAGAATCCCCAACAGGAGTAGACACATGGATAGGAGTATCAAGTACATCAAAAGAAAGATCCAATGCAAAAGAAAAATAAGCAGACACATAGGAAAAACTAGAACTAGGATAAAAAAAGTCGTATCCATTTTACATACCTATGATAACAACATTGGATGCCTCTACCTCAGGCATACCTAAAAATGCATAAAACTGAGCTTGATTATCCGCTCCTATTGAGTTGTGGAAACCCTCTATCAGACTCCACCTGCGACCTCTGCCCCATCCTCTGCCGTAAACTACAACTGCCACTGCTAGCTCGGTTGCTTCCTCTCTATTCCCGCCTGCACGTGTTCTCACCATCTGTGAGGGAAATAAAGAAGAATTGTTAGATACCAATTTGGATCACCAAAAACCAATTGGAATCAAGTAATCACATGAAAAAGAAGAAAGAAAGGAGTTTTCCTAAAGTCCTATAGCCTATTGAATATAAGTTACGAACGTCTTGACATTGATCCGCGAGACTCTACTAGACTCTTCTTCTTGAAGTGAGATCAACAAACCTAGAGCTCTAATACCAACTTTTTCACGACCCAAGTGGCCATGATTTGCACCCACACTATACCCTCCGAGGGGTGAACCAAAAATTTCTAACTAATTACCCCCAACCTATCGACATTCCAAAGAAATAAAACATATTTTAGATATTAACTAATGGAACATCGTTATAATTAGAGAAACCAAAAATAATCCACTATAACAACACTCCCAAAATCTAATTGTCATTGCACATGAAGACATCTACCTAACATTCTCTAAGAGTATCTCAAAAAATAAAAGGACAACTAATCAATGTCTGGACAAGAGACTTCTTCTGCGGAGGAGTAGAATAGCACATTTTGCATCGCTTCCCTTTCTGTTAAACTGTTGTTGCCTTAAAGGTGAGGTCGAGATGAGCTTTGTATTAGATTTTGCACTCATAAAAGAAGTGTACGAGTAGCGTAAGTACAAACACAGTACTAGTAGGCATCATCAGCCGACCTTAAATAATAACACACATATATGTAAACAACAATCAATTAGCTCAAAACATCATTTATATAAAGAAAAAACTCATTTAGGAATTAAATCTACTCAGGTGCTAACCAGCCTGCTTATTAGATTAGGCCATCAGTGCAACGATCGCTTGACCGCTGCAACGGTCTCGTCACGGCGAAACAAGTTCCATTGCAGCGAAATTGCCTTGGAAGTACCTCAACTTAGTTGGGAACCCAATATTTATTAACTCTTTTCAACATACGAGTCATTATAATCATCCACGTTATTCACAATCCTCAATAGACAATTGACACCACATAACCACATAGAGTATTGAATGAATCATTCACAAAAGGTTGCACAACTCAATAATGAGTTCTCATTTAAGTATTCTAACAATCAAGTCATTACAACACCTCAATAATTTTGATGGGCAAACACATAACCACAAGTTCCATTCCGTTAGGTACCCACATACTCAATAAGATTCTTACATTCTTCCAGTAAATAAAATAATACAATGAAAAGTGACATGTCGGCACACGCCCCTGTCACATCACCATGAACACTCAATCTTTGAACATCAATGTACACACACGCCAGAGGGTTTTATTTTTGCCATTCCAGTCATGATCTGCAGGGGACTCTAGAAATCCATGTACTGTATCGGCATGGTACCCCCTCTCACTCATCTACTCATTCGGATGCTCCCCTCAGACACGAGCCACTCAACCATCATTGCTAACCCGAGTGCTCCCCTTAGGCATGACCCACTCATCTCTTGACATTCAATATCCACTTTCATTCTCATAATTGATATATTAATATTAAGACCATTAACACAGCTTGTAGGAGGCCTTATCTTACCTCGATTATCTTAACATTAAAAAATTTCAAGATAACTCTTAACAATTACAAAAGGGCATGAAAAAATTATCCAAATTCACTTTCACATTACACAAGTAACAACATTACATTAGGATCAGTCAATTAGGGCATTCGACAAGGAAAATTTAGAACACTTAAGGTATAGAGACCAGTATACACAATATCATTCCACATCTATGCATGCCACTTTTAAAAGTCTAACTCCTTCTGAACCATAACCTACCATGATTTTAGAGGATTGAATGTCAATCAATCTGATGGAGCCTTGCCTTTTTGCGATACTTTTTAACATTCAATGTCTAAACAAATAATAAAATAGCATTCCATCATTCACTTCTTTGACCAAGGGATTCGAAATTGAAACCCACCGGTTCTACCCGTTATATGGTCCAATTCAATATTCAAAGGTTAAATTATCATAACCCAACTTTTCTATGATCATTCCAGGCTAGTTCATGGAGTTTTCTACTCATCTAAACCCCCCTCAAGAAGTTTTTAATGTTAAAGGTCCAAACTTACCAATTTCTAGGTCTCAAACTATCATATATATGAATTTCTACATCACATTCACCCTAGGAAGCAACAATTACATGATAACAGAGTTAGGAATAAGTCATCCTTCGATATCCCATCAATTTGCCTTACTTTCATTATCCTAGGGTTTTGCAACCTAGGATTTCCACCATGATAGGTTCCCCTATCAATTCTACGGGGCTAGGGAGTCAAAATAGTAGAAGAATGGAATAAAGTTTCTTATCTTGGGAAGGGGAATTTCTCTACTCTTCTGAAAATCGCCTCTAGTTTCAAAACTTTGTGCCTTAGAATAATAGGGGCACAACCCCTAAAATCCCACATAAAACCCACTTTTCGATTCCCGTCATCCGCTGCAGCAGTCACTTTTTTTTCTGCAGCGAATATTCTATGGCGGATAGGACACCACCACGGTGGATCTAAATGTTATTCTATTGGAACATTACAGAGGGACTCCGACTGTTATAATGGTCTTATTGCAGTGAAAATCACACCACTGTAGCGGTCCCCTATAACCAGTAGCTCCCAAGTCCTGGTCGCAAACCACTCACCAATTTGGAATTTTCCCTATCTCTCAATAATACCTTCCTATCCACAAATTAGGCCAGTTAAGGTATTTCAACTTATTTCCCTCGTAATGATGTATGGGACGGTACATAGACACTACTCCCAAAACATGAATATAGCTTATAATTATATTCTCAAAACATAACTTGAATCATTTACTTGGGAGTTTTGACTCCAAGCATTCCTTTAAAACTGATCATATAAGCCTTGGCGAAAAACATACTTGAATTTACATGAGCTTTCCCAATACATGAATTCATAAATACTTGAAATAAGCTTCATAACTCAAAATCATAGATTCATAAGTTTAGGAATTCATGATATTTATGCATACTTTCATAATTCATAATACTAGAAATCGTGGGCTCATAAACTTGAAATTCATATCATGCATAGAAGGACATAAGCTTCATAAACTTGAAATCTTGTATTTGTAAGTAAATTGAGAGTCAAATCAACCTTAATAGACGTGAAACATCAATTGAAACATGAGAGTGTTGAACCCATAGAGATAGCATTGAAGATTTCATGGAATTGTGTAAACCCCAGAATTTTATCTTCACATGCTTGACATGAATTCATAGAATTGGGATAAAGCTGGGTATGAGGGTTGAAGGATTTCCCCCATTCATAACCCTACATACCTGGGTAATTTACGTCTAAATGTGTATTGAAAAGCCAAAGAAGATTGGAAGAGATTTGATAAAGAACCCTAGCCATGACCTTGAGAGAGGATCTCAAATCTACTGTAGTTGTGAAAGCATAAGGACATAGGCTATGTTAAACCCCTTAACACACTCTTTAAGAAACCCCAAATGATGCCACTTAGGGTTTAGAAGCTTAGGAACTCCTATGACCTGTGACTTCAAACCACTATGCATATACCTGTTAATCGATCCCTATTGTCAATATGCCCTTCTTCCTCAAGTAATAATAATCAATTCGACACGATACTATAACAATCATCACACATGAACATATCAAAAGTAACTTATTAATCCATTAATTCAAGCGAGCGAATGAACTGTCCGACAACCATACCCATGACCATAATCTTATCCTTTATTCGGGGCATACCTTAGGAGTAGCCCTTTAAGGATTCCCACATAAAACAAAAATTCAATGGTATCGACCTCAAGTCTGCTCGTACCATCGAAATTGCACATTACAATAACTTTATGACATCTTTCTTATTTTCTCCCGAATACTTTCGTCTCGTAATTTCTTACAGATTATAATCTAACTAATGGGAAATTAACATGGAGATTCTCTTCTTACTCATCAATGGAACATCAAGCATATGCACATATACGATTTACTAATCAAAGTCTAACACATAGACCAGCCATAGCCTAATTGGGAATGAAGCTTTCATTGAGAAGTTCCCAGTTGTGTGCCTACCTCAACTTTTGAGATCTTGCAGAGAATTGTTATGGTGAAGGGTGACGTCTTTCCTTCTCTAGCCTCCTTATTTCCCTTTATTTGTTAGAAATTTCAACTTCTATTTTAAGCATTTTTATTCATCAACCTTTAAGGAAATAGGTTTTTAAATCCCAACCTAGACAGAATTACAGAGTTCTGGTCCACGTCGCCCGATACAGCGAGAGGTCTTTCGCTGCAGTGGTCCTATTATAGTGGTATTGGTCCGCTACGGTAGCCCTGTTCCTAGGGACACCCGATTTTATCTTATCCCATTCAAAAGTTGTCCATCACATAATCCTTTAAATCTAGCGACATAACCGAAACTCACAAAAATTTTAAATTTACCCATGCTTAGTTTCTTAGGGTTCCATAATGATCAGGTTGGTCATTATAGGTTGTAACCTTAATAGTAAGTTCAACCTATAGTTTGTAAGTGTTATGTAGTTCTAATGTCTTTTCACTCTAGGTGACCTTCATTTGTATCACGACCCAAACATAGGCCTGGATCGAGACACGACACAAAGAACCCCGAAATGCTCCAAGTCGACCCATGTCATGAACATGATATCTAAAACTCAACATAAATAAGAGGAAGTCTAACATACATAATAGAGGAAGTTTGCATACATATCAAGCTAATACCAAATTGAAATGACAAGCTGATTTCTACAAAATGTCTGAATAGCCTCTAAAATAACTGATGAGCTGATGGGACAACATCTCCAACTAGCTTGACAAAAGTCTATAATTGAAAGAACATAACTATAGATAACTGAATGTCCTCAAAGTATGAGGACTCACCAACACTGGTGGAGGGATGCAAACTCTAAGAATTGGCTAATGGTGGGGATGAACCTGAAAGTCTGAGCATGTATCATGAAATGATACAACATAGAGTATGTGGTCAGTACTAGTAATGTACTGCGCATACAAGGTATGTAAAATGGACAACAAAAATACATAAGTGTTAGAGTAGGACAACATGATCATAAAGTAAATTTTATAATGTAAACATAAGGGCTCAAGGTTATCAAACCATTCATAATCCAATCATAATCATAGCCATAAGAGAAAACTTTATAAAACATAACTTGAGCCAAAGTAACATAACATCACCATGCAAAAATCATGAGAACAATAGGAGGACTCTTCATAACTGACACCATCATGATCGAGCTTACATGATGCCCCAACTATCATTCTCAAGTGGGCAGAGCCGTCCCAGGTTTTCTAGGCAATGGATGTGCATTATGTAATATCATGGGGATCCAATAACATTAACATTTGTATATGTAAACCTACGGTGGCACGTAGTTTTGATACCATGGGGTTTACCTGAACAACGGGTCTACTCGGTGCTAGAAACTACTCCCAAAAACATGCACATGAGGCTCATATCATAGTCATAAATCATTCATGAAGTTCATGGCCAATTACAACATAACATACTTCATCATACTTGAAATACATGCTTTTTCATGAATAAGAGCCCATGATTTGGCCAGGAGTCATAAATTAATAAATCATGAAATCCATGCATACATGTAAAACATCTATATACTTGAAAAACATAAATCCATAATGAATGCTTGAAGAGATCTCATACATAAATCATAAATCATAATTTAGACTTGATAAGATCAAAATCATAACAAGATCATAACTTGACTTTTCATGAAGCATACATAGTTGGGCATAATTCAACTAAATTTGAAACTATAAATTTATAATCAAAAAATAGTTATAAAATCTGCCCATAGATCATAAAACATGATCTGATACATGAAGGGAATTGAACCATAGATAGATCATAGAGGATTTCACAAGAATAGGGATAAACCCCATAAAATCATGAACTTAAATCTTGAATTGAGATTCATGGAATGGAGAAGAATTTTAAGCATGAGAGTGAAAGGAACTCTCATTCATAGACTCACATACTTGGGTAGGTTGATCTTGCACTCTTCCTTGAATGCCCAAAGGAAATTGAAGGAGAATTGATGGATTTTATCCTTGATCACCCTTAGGAACCTTCTAGTCTTGCATGCATGGACAGGAGTAATTTGGAATAAGCTAAACCCTCTTTAAAATCCTAACTGAGCTTGAATCAATGTATTTTAGGCCTTAGATACTTAGGAATTATGGAAAAGCCCTTGATAGATTTGTAGGAAAAAATACACTGCGAGTCCCAACGGGGGATTGGACAATTCATCCTCAACACCATGACTCATGGTCTTCTTCTCATGGACAACACTTAAATCATACCTTTGAGGGTCACCATGAGGGACACAACGACTCGTAGTGTACCCAACGACTCGTGGTGACCATGTCGTGCCCCACACTGCCCAAATTTCCTCTTCATGCCGACCTCTAGCCACGAGTGACTTGACGACTCCTACTCCTGACCATGACTCGTGGCTGCACCCGTGGTCAACCCCAAATCAAAAAATCCAACCAAGTCCATACTCCTCCCCACGAGTCACTTAACAACTTGTGGTGCACCTTATGAGTCACTAGACGAATCGTCCTATGAGTTGATGCAGAAAATCCTAGTTTCTCCATTTCAACCCTAGGGTCTGATCTTGAGACTTTCAAGGTATTATAATATCTCCCCCTTGGGAACATTCATGCTTGAATGTGAATAAACATACTGAAAAGCTGAGAAAATGCAACTACCATATCATATACTAAACATTCAAAGATGAAAACTAACGGAGTGATTGACTCCAGACTAAAATACATGACTGAACTAAAATCATGAATCATACATATATAGCTGACATGAAAGAAACTGGGTCACATGAACTGAACATGAATTTGAATAGAGTACTAGGGATGAAACTGATACCTCAAGATGAAAGTGAGCTGGAAGGGGATAGATACGGGTCTTTACCCATTATATCTGCTTCAGCTTCCTTCATAGCTCCCTCAACATGCTGATTCCTCCACAAAACCTTTACTGAGACTACTTCGTTGTTCCTTAGCTTTCGAACTTGATGATCAAGTATTTCCACCGGAACCTCCTCATAACTAAGACTATCCTTCACACGTACACTGTCTATAGGGACAACTAAAAGGGGATCAACCAAGCACTTCTTTAAAAGAGATTCATGGAAAACTGGGTGAACTGAAGCTAATTCTGAGTGCAACTCCAACTCATATGCTACCTTGCCAACCCATCTCACAATCGGTATGGACCAACATAACAGGGGCTAATTTTCCCTTTCTTTTCGAACCTCATCACTCCCTTCATGGGAGATACCTTCAAAAACACCCAATAGTCAACCTCAAACTCATGCTCCCTCCTCCTCACATCCGCATAGGACTTTTGGCAACTTTGAGTTGTTTTCAACCTGTCCCTTATAAGCTAAACTTTCTCCATAGTCTCATGGACTGAGCGTGGTCCTATCAATGCAGCTTTATCGACTTTGAACCAACCAATAGGTGATCTACATCTTCGTCCATAGAGAGCATCAAATGGAGCCATCTGTATATTGGAGTGGTAGCTATTGTTATATGAAAACTCAATGAGAGGTAAATGGTCATCCAAACTGCCTTCGAAATCAATCACACAAACTCTCAACATATCCTCAAGAGTATGAATGGTCCACTCAGTCTGACCGTCTATTGGCGGGTGAAATGCAGTGCTAAGCTTGACATGAGTACCAAGTCCATTCTGAAACAATCTCCAAACTGGAAGGTAAACTATGTACCTCTATCTGATATGATAGACAAGGGCAATCCATGCAACCAAACTAATTTCTGAATGTATAATTTATCATAATCCTCCATAGAATTGATAGTTTTGACCAGTAGGAAATGAGCTACTTTAGTCAACCTATCTACAATCCCCCAAATAGAGTTATATTTTCGGCGAGTACGAGGCAACCCTGTAATGAAGTCCATATTAATTCCCTCCCACTTCTAAGTACGAATACTAATATGGTGAAGCATACCTCCAGGTCTTTGATGCTCAACCTTCACCTGTTGACAATTCGGAAACCTAGCCACAAACTCTACTATGTCCTTCTTCATGACATTCCATCAATAGACTTCCCATAGGTCACGGTACATCTTTATGGTGCTAGGATGAATAGAATACCTAGAACCATGAGCCTTGTGCAACCTCTGATCTCTCAAATCATCAACACTCGGAACACACAGATGACCCTGATACCAAAGCACACCATCTCCCCTATGGGAGAAGACCTCCACCTTCTAATTCTGAATGACCTCCTTCAACTTCACCAGAATAGGATCCTCGTCTTGTATAGCTTTGACCTTGGTCACTAAAGACGATTTTGATCCATTCTTAACAATAACACCAAGACTCATTGAGTCAACAAGACGAACTCCTAGTCGTGCAAGCCGGTGCACTTCCTTCACTAACACTTTCCTCTCCTCATCCACATGGGTCACACTCTCCATATAAATATTGCTAAGAGAATCTTCCACCATATTAGGCTTGCCCAAATGGTAAAGGATGCTCATATTATAGTCTTTAAGAAGCTCCAACCACCTTATATGTTGTAGATTTAAATCCTTCTGGGTAAATATGTACTATAGGCATTTGTGGTTCATAAACACATCCACAT
>JACEIK010016836.1:0-14282 GCA_018107945.1 Datura stramonium
GTGCTGCTGGAGAGGTAGAACTAGCTGCAGGGCAATCTTTGATCCTTTTTCTGGGTTTGCCACACCCGAAACAAGCATCCGCGCTGACCAGGCACCTCCTGGGATGATTCTTGTCGCACTTCGCACAAACTGAAAAACTGCGCTCCACCTGCATGCTACCATCATCCCTCGAGCCTGTAGCCCTGCTCCTCTGGTCTCCCCTAAACCTGGATGGCATGCTGGCCGATGATGGAGCTGGAGAAAAGGAACTGTGTTGGGTCTGCTGACATGGTCCACCCCCTGACCTGGTTTGAGATACCCCATAACTATTGGTCCTGGCCCTCTTGGCCTCTCTCTGCCTCCTGTAGACTGACTCCATCTACTGCGCATGCAATACAATATGAGGAAAATCAATGTCCCCGTGAAGCATGGCGATCCGTCAATCCTTGTCCAAGCAATCTGCTACTCCATGTACAAAACGACTCACACGAGCCTGCTGATCCACCACCAACTCCGGAGCATATTTAGATAATCGGGTGAATTCCAAAGCATAGTCCTGGAAAGACATGTTACCCTGCATTAGATTCACAAACTCGGTCGCCTTGAGCTCCCTCATCTCCCAAGGGAAGAACCGATCCATGAATATAGTGTGAAACTCATCCAACATATCGTTCCTGCACCCGTGGCCCTGGCATCTTTCCATTACTTAAACCATATATGTGCTACCCCCTTTAGCTGGTATGAGGTCAAGTCGAAGCATTCCCCATTGTTCATCCCCATAACCTGGGTGATTTTAAGAATCTCCTCTATAAAATCGTGTGGATCCTCATCCACCTTTGACCTCGTGAACTCCAGAGAGATCATCCTCAAGAAATCCTCATCGTAGCTGCCGCTGCATTCCCATTCTGAGGGAAATGCACCATCGTCTGATTTTGGACCTGGGAAGTCATGGCCTGTTCTAGCATCTGAATTGCCGCCCTAAACTCGGCGTGGGCAGTTGGCTCTGGTACGTGCTCCTCATGAACGAGTGGAGCTGGCTGATGTCACCATCATGGGCACCCTCATGAAAATTTCCATTTCCATTTCTTCTGTAGTTTACTCGACGTGGAGGCATGATTCTGCAAACGCAAGTAGCACAAATTAGAAGAGTAAGGGACGTTCATCGCACGACATAGATCATGAAAGAAGGGAACATTTCTTAAACTTCTAGTAGCCTCTTCGTCATAAGTGTGGCACGCTTTATATCCATAAAAAAGACTACTTAACGCGGCTTTTAGACTCCCTAGGACACACCAACCTATGGCTCTGATACCAAGTTTGAAAAACACAAACATATACTCGGATCGAAGAAATGGGACAATGAGCCCAGAGAGACCCCATGTTGACCCATGGCATGAGCATACATCAAATCCAATCACATGAGCAGAAGACTTAACATATAAGAACATAATCATAACATAGCCAAAGGGAAAATCAGTACAAGACTTATACAATACGGCTGAATACCACTTGCAGTCTGATAAGCCTCTAAACATGAAGGACGGATTGATGGGACAACACCCCCACTAATCCAACATCCAGAAAATTGAAAGAACAACATAGAGTATGAACATACAACCCTCAAAACAGCAGGACTCACCAGAGTGCTGAGAGAAAATCTGAAACTATCTACGGGTGAGGATGATCCTGAGAACTAGGACTTGTATCATGAAAGAATACAACATATAAGGTATGTGGAATGTACTGAGTATGCAAGGTATATAAAATGGACATTTAAAATATATAAGAAAATTCATAAATGATCATAAGAGTAGGACATCATGCTAGTATCGTAAATCATAATAACATATCATACGGCTCAAGGTCTTTCAAGACATTCGTGACATAAACATAATCATATCATAATAGAAGATATTTACTTAACATGACTCGAGCCAACATACATAATCATATCATGCATAAATCGTGAGGAACAGTGGGAGATTCTCATAACCGACATAACCCATATGAGCACACATGAAGCCCGACATATAACCCTAGTCGGGAGGCTGTCCATACCATGCCAAGGGTAGAGCCATGAAAGTGTGATATCACCATGAAAAGGGCCATTTGGGCCAGGGACTAACATGAAGTATGTCCCAACATATCTACGATGGCGCGTAGTTCATGAGATCCGGGGTTTAACCTGAGCCCCAAACCTACTCGGTGTTTGATACTACTCTCAGAACATATACAGTGCTCATAATAACACATATATGAGTTCATGGGCTAGTTAAATCATGATAATCGTAAACATGCTTGAACATATGTGATCTAGCCATGATATAAGGTCCATGAGTCGGCCAAAACATAATTAATAATTAATAAGATACATACATACTGGTAGATCATGCATATAGCTTGAATTCCATAGAAATCATAATGGGTAACATAATAAATTCATAATTCAAAATATAATTCATGCTGGGCTTGTAAAGAACATCAATGGAAAAATAAATCATAAATCGATTCATCATGGGGCATGCATAATCAAGCTTAATTTATTAGAAATCAAAATCAACAATAGTATAGTCAATTTAAATCTCAAAAGATGACCAGAAACCGTTGATTATGATAAGATTTTAAAACCACAAAACCCATAATTAAATCATTAGATTTTATATAAATCAAATACAAAATTTCATGAGTTTCTGACAAATTTTAAGTAAAATCATAGAGTAGGAGCATGGGTGTGGAAGAATTCACCCATTGATGACTTTACATACCTGGGATTATCTGATTCTTAACTTTCCTTGATTACCCAACAATGAAATTGGAAAAATTGAAGATAAGAGCCTAGAATCTCCTTTGATTACCTCTCACTATTCTTGCATGCATGAATGAAGAGAAAATTGAACTTAACCCCTTTAAATTTCCCTATCCATAACCCAAACATCATAGTTTAGGCCTTAGGATCTTAGGAAGTTATGAAAAGACCCTTACTATTTTGTAAAAAACAACTACCAGGTGGTCCTAATGGATGACCTGACGAATCGTCACTGGCCCAAACGACTCGTTATGTCATGAGGTACACTGTTAGTCAAAACTCCTGGGCTCATAACGATCACTTAACGGTTCGTCGGGGGTGACCATGACTCGTGGTCACCAGTCGTCAAGTACACTACCTCTATCATATCACTTTCCTTGTATACCATCCAACGACGCACATCATGACTCATTTCCTAACATGACGAGTCGTGGCCTCCTTCCATTAAGTTCACTGGTTGACCTCTTCTATTTTTCATACACCTCCTCCCCATGGTTGACTGAACGACTCGTGGTGTCTGACCACGAGTTGTTCCCACGCCCGTGGGGACTCCTTATCCTCCGACTTCCTGCTCTTATCTAGCCTTCCCCACGAGCCACCTGACGACTCATGGGCTGGTCTCACGAGTCGTCCAACGAATCGTTCTATGCCTGCAATTGGAATTTTAGTTTTTTCCCATTTCAACTCTCGGGTCCGATCTTTGAGTTCTCGGGATATAACAAGATTAATTTGGGGAGTTTTCCCATCAGTCCATCCATGACCTGATGCTTTTCAAAAAAATATGTAATGGTTGCATCAACTATTGATATATGTCACTTTTGCTTTCTATGTTATGTTTTATGGACTTTTGTGTATTCATGCTTAATTTTTTAAATTTTATGCTCTACTCTATGCTCTTGGATTTCTTTGCATATGCCATGGGTTAGCTTGGAGTCATTTGTGGCTTTGGGTCCTGTGTCTCAATCCGGGATCCATGCTTTGGTTGTGACAAACATGGTATCAGAGTAAAGGTTTGGTGTGTCCTAGGGTGTCTGAAAGCCGCGTTAAGTAGAGTCTTTTCCATGGGTGTAAAGCGTGCCACTCTTATAGGGAAGAAGCTACAAGAAGATTTAGAAAATTTCCCTTCTTTCATGATCCATGTCGTGCAATAAAGTATATATCTATTTCTATAACTCATTCTATATGCGTTTGTTGAAATATGCCTCCACATCGAGTCAATGGGAAGAACAGAAGTGGCCATGGAAATAGCTATAGAGATGGGCACAGCCAATCCCACCAGCTCCAACAGTTCCATTGCCCAAGCAAGTCACTCATGCCGAGTTTAGGGCGGCCTTTTAGATGTTGGCATAGGCCATGACCGCTTAGGTTAATCAGCAGGTAATGGCCCATGTTCCCCAGAATGGGAACGCAACAATGGTGAGAGTATGAGACTTCCTCAGGATGAACCCACCTGAGTTTCTGGGGTCGAAGGTGGATGAGTACCCACATGAGTTCATTGAGTATGTGCAGAAGATCACCTAGATTATAGGGGTGACTGGAGAGGAGAGTACAGACTTAGCCTCCTATTAGCTGAAAGGGGTTCCTCACATATGGTTCCAACAGTGGAAGGAGGGTAGAGAAGTACGTTCGGTTTCCCATAGGTTGGGATGAGTTTGTGACTGCTTTATTGGATAGGTTCTTTCCTCGAGAGTTGAGGGAGGCAAAGGCGACCGAGTTCGTCAATCTAAAGTAGAGAAACATGACCATCTAGGAGTATTTCTTGGAGTTTACCCAGTTGTCTAATTATGCACTAGAGATGGTTGCTAACTTGAGAGCTCATATGAGGAAGTTTATGAATAGGGTTGCAAATTCACTAATCAAGACGTGCAAGACCACCATGTTGATCAGTGACATGGATATTTCTCATTTGATGATACATGCTTAGCAAATAGAGGATGAGCAGATGAATGGGAGAGAGAGAGGCCAAGAAGGCTAGGACATACAGCTTTGGGTAATCCCAATAGAGGTCTACTGGCAGGCACCACCCATAGTCTCACCACAGGTCATCAGCCCTAGCTCCATCATCGACAAGTGTCCCATCTAGGCCCAGACGTGATCAGATGGGTAGGGCATCAGGCTCGAGAGGTTAGAGGACCACAGAAGGGGAGGGCACTTTCCCAACTTGAAGGAGGGATGGTAAGGACTACCCTGGAGAGTTCTTGGTTGGTTAAGATGCTTGATTTGGGTGAGGGAAGCCCGAACATATGCTCAGGGATTGCCCTTCAGCTAGATAGGGAAATGTTATAGGTCATGCCCCAGCTACCAGTTCAACGGATTTAGCAGCACGTCCTTTCTAGTAGGGTGCTTCTACTAGTGCAGGTGGCAATTAGTGCCAGAATAGATTTTATGCACTTTCATCTCGATAGAAGTAGGAGTGCTCACCCAATGTGTTTATGGGTATGTTACGAGTATTCCATCTTAATGTGTATGCATTGTTAGATCCTAGAGCCACATTATCTTTCATGAATCCTTATATTGCTGTTAATTTTAGAGTTAGTCCCAAAATCCTGTCAGAAACCTTCTCAGTCTCTACTCTTGTCGGTGAGTCAAATTTAGCTCGACGGGTGTACAAAAACTACCCTGTCATGATCCTTCAGAGAGTCACCTTAGTTGACCTAGTGGAGTTAGACATGACTAACTTTGATGTTATATTCAGTATGGATTGGTTATATGCTTGTTATGGCTTTGTTGATTGTAGAACCCATTCGATAGAGTTTCAATTTTTGGGTGAACCAGTCCTAGAATGGAAGGGTAGTTTAGTTGTTCCTGTAGGTTTCTTTGTTTCCTACCTCAAGGTTAGGAAGATGATATCTAAGGGTTATGTGTATCATTCAGTGCGGGTCAAGGATTCTACATTTGAGACCCCGACTCTTCAGTATGTTTCGGTTGTATGTGAGTATCCTGAGGTGTTCCCAGATGATCTATCAGGAGTCCCTCCCGAGCGGGAGATCGACTTGGGTATTGACCTTCTTCATGATATATAGCCCATATCTGTTCCTCCTTATAGAATGGCTCCAGTCGAGCTAAAGGAGTTGAAAGAACAGATGAAGGATCTCATAGATAAGGGTTTCATTAGGCCTAGTAAGTCCCTATGGGGTGTTCGAGTTCTCTTTGTTTGGAAGAAGGATGATTCCCTTAGAATATGCATTGATTATCGGTAGTTGAACAAGGCCACAATCAAGAACAAGCATCCATTCCCCAAAATTGATAACTTGTTTGACCAGCTTAGGGGTGCTAAGTGCTTTTAAAAGATAGACCTCTAATCTGGCTAGCATCAGCTCAGAGTTAGGGAGAGTGACATTCTAAAGACAGACTTCAGAACTTGGTATGGTCATTATGAGTTTATAGTTATTTCTTTTGGACTAACGAATGCTCCTGCAACTTTTATAAATTTGATGAACAGGGTGTTCAAGTAGTATCTGGATATGTTCGTGATTGTCTTCATAGAAGATATTCTCATATACTCTCCGATAGAGGAGGAGCATACCGCTCATTTGAGGATTGTGTTGCAGACTCTCAAGGATCACCAACTGTTCGCTAAATTCAGCAAGTGTGAGTTTTGGCTAAACTCAGTAGAATTTTTGGAGCATGTGGTGTCTATCGCGGGTGTACAGGTGGACTCTTAAAAGATAGAAGCAGTGAAGAATTGGCCTAGACCTGTCAGTCCTACAGATATTAGGAGCTTCTTCGGTTTATTGGTTATTACAAGAGTTTCGTAGAGGGATTTTCATCCATTGTAATACCATTGACTAAGTTGACCCAAAAAAGGTCAAATTTCAGTGGTCAGATGCTTGTGAGAAGAGTTTTCAAGAGTTAAAGATTTGAGTCACATCAGCCCCAGTACTGACCCTACCGGAGGGCATGGATGGCTTTGTTGTGTATTGTGATGCCTCTAGGGTTGGTCTTGGTTGCGTGTTGATACAAAATTGTAAGGTCATTGCATATGCCTATAGATAGCTTAAGACTCATGAGAAGAATGACCTAGAGTTGGCAGCTATGGTGTTTTCTTTGAAGATTTGGAGGAACTATTTGTATCGGGTGCATGTGTATATGTTCATGGACCACAAGATCCTTAGTATGTGTTCACTCAAAAGGACCTAATTTGCTGCAAAGGAGATGGCTAGAGCTTCTCCAGGAATATGACATGAGTGTCCTCTATCATCCGAGCAAGGCCAATGTAGTGGCAGATGCTCTTAGTAAGATTTCCATGGAGAGTGTCTTATGTCGAGGATGGAAGGAAAAAGTTGGTGAAGAATGTCCATCGGCTTGCTCGTTTGGGGGTTCGCCTGATAGATTCCACGGATGGTACTGTTGTTGTTCAGAATGGGTCGGAATCTTCATTGATGACAGAAGTTAAAGCTAGGCAAGATGAGGATCCTATCCTAGTGAAGCTGAAGGAAGCTGTTCGGAATCAAAAAGTGGAGGTTTTCTCCCAAGGGGGAGATGTTGTAGTAGAGTCGGTTGTGTGTGTCAGTTGTAGATGACTTGACAGAGCAGATGTTGAGTGAGGCTCATGGATCTCGGTACTCTATCTATCCAGGTTCCACTAAGATGTACCGTGACCTACGGGAAGACTATTGGTGGAATGGTATGAAGAAGGACATAGTGGAGTTTGTGACTAAGTGTTCGAATTGCTAATAGGTGAAGGTTGAGCATCAAAGACCCGGAGGTAAGCTTCATGATATTAGCATTACTACTTGGACGTGGGATGAGATCAATATGGACTTTATTACAGGCTTGCCTTGTACCCATCGACAGTACGACTCTATATGGGTGACTGTGGACAGGTTGACCAAATTAACCCATTTCTTCCTAGTCAAATCTACCGATTCAGTTGAGGATTATGCTAGATTGTACATTCAGGAGTTAGTTTGGTTTCATGGAGTTCCTTTGTCCATTATCTCAGATAGGGGTACTCAGTTCATCTCTCAGTTTTGGAGGTCGTTTCAGAGAGGTCTTGATACTTAGGTGAAGCTTAGCACAACTTTTCACCCACGGATAGATGGTCAGGTCGAGCGGACCATTCAAATTCTTGAGGATATGTTGAGAGTGCGTGTGATTGATTTCAATCATAGTTGGGATGATCACTTACCTCTCATTGAGTTTGCCTACAGTAACAGTTACCACTCTAGCATTCAAATGACTCCATTTGAGGCTCTTTATGGGAGAAGGTGCAGGTCACCTATTGAATGGTTTGAGGTAGGTAAGGCTATATTGATAGGGCTAGATTTAGTTCATAAGGTGATGGAGAAAGTTCAGCTTATTAGAGAAAGGCTGAAAATAGCCTAGAGTCATCAGGAATCTTATGCGAATGTTAGGCAGAGAGTGATTGAGTTTGAGGTTGATGATTGGGTGTTTATGAAGGTGTCTCCCATCAGAGGAGTGGTGAGATTCAGAAAGAAAGGGAAGATGAGTCCCTTATATGTTAGTCCTTATAGGATTCTTAGGTGAGTTGGTAAGGTGGCATATGAGTTGGAGCTACCAGTAGAGTTGGCTTCAATGCATCAAGTTTTCCATGTATCCCTGTTGAAGAAATGCATTGGTGACCTGGCCTTAGTTGTTCTAGTAGAGAGCATAGGTGTAAAGTATATCCTTACCTTTGAGGAGGTTCCTGTTCAGATCCTAGATCATCAAGTTTGGAAGTTGAGGAACAAGGAAGTAGCTTCAGTGAAGGTGTTGTGGAGAAATCAGCTTGTTGAGGGAGCTATGCGGGAAGCCGAAGCATATATGATGGCCAGATACCCGCATCTTTTTCCCTCCATCTCAGTTCCAGCATGAGGTATTAGTTTCCTTCTTAGTACTCTATTTAGTTTCATGTCAAGTTCATGTCTCTAAGTTTCTTTCATGTCATTGCATGCAGGTATGTTTCACGAATTTAGTTTATCCATGTATATCAGTCCGGAGTTAGTCACTCCGTCAATTTTCAAATATAGTGTTCGGTTCTGGGACTGCAACTCTTTCCATAGCCTTCCTATATGTTTAATCTACATTCTAGGATGAATGTTCCCAAGGGGGAGATAATGTAACACCCCATAAGTCCCTAAGATTAAACCCAAGGGTTGAATAAGAGAAAATGGAAAAATCTGCACTAGGTCATAGAACGAGTCATTCAGTGACTTGTTAAGTGACCTAACGGGTCATCAAGTGACCTGTTAAGTGGTTCCAAGTTGGGAAAAATGCTATCATTAGGAAGTCATGACGGATGGTGGGATGAGTCGTTAGGAAACCCCATGAATAGTTAGGTGACTTATTAAGTGAGCAGTAGTGGGAAAAGTGTGGAATTCTAGTGTACTTAACGAACTGAGGGAATGAGTCATCATGTCCTTGACGATTTGTTAAGTGACACATCAGGAAAGAGGGATCAGAGAATGAAGAAGAAGCTACAAGTGGAAATGGGTCAGGGGATGACCCATCAAGTCTCCTATCGAGTCGTATAGTCTCTCGTTGGGTTTAACAGTGTGAAATTTCCGGCCGACTCATTAATGACGTATTCGTAATTCCTAAGCTCCTAACTCATAAACTTTGTCATTTTAAGCTTGGGAAGGAGTTCTTTAAGGGGGATATTCAACCTAGAACTCTCGTTCTACTCCTAACTTTCTAATTTGAAGGATCAAAATCTCTCAAGGCGAGAAAGAACAAGCTAGGGTTCTTCACTCCCATCTTCTCAAATTCTCTTTGTGTCTCAAGTTATGACAAGGAACCAGTGAACCAAGGTATACAAGGATTGTCAATGAGGGGTTCTTCCACCCTCATGCCCCTCTTTCGATTGAAATCATGTTCTCCTATTCCCCAGGCCCTAAATTCAAAATTCTAGGGATAGATTGAGTGTTGTTACATTCCTCTATGATTCATATATGGGGTTAGCTTTGTTGATAAAATTGATGATTCTATGATTAGGATTTTATATTCCTATTAAGTCCTCTATGAAATTTCTATTCCTAGATTACACGTATGATTATAAGCTTCTAAGGTTAAATCCCTTTTTAATGAAATCCCATGGTTTTCTTATGATATCAAATCTCAAGTTTTAAGTTATGTATTATGATCATGATGTATGATTTTTATAAGAACCCTTCATGAATTTATGAATTTCAAATATGATGACTTTCTCAAGTATGCATAGCCTTTACAAGTATCATCTTTGTGCTCATGACCGATCCACGGGCCTCTTTCATGGCTAGTTCACATATTTTCAAGCATGTTCATGTATCTTATGACTTTAACTACCCCATATACTTCAAGTATGCTTCATGATCACAATATGAGCCATGTGTATGTTTTTAGGAGTAGTATCTAGCATCGAGTAGGTCTGTGGTTCCGGGAACCCAGGCCTCACAACTATGTGCCAACATAGGAATTTATTCATGTTAACCCTACGGGGTTTTTTAGTGATATCACTCCATGTCATCGTCCCTTGCCCTGTCAAGCTTGGGGAGGCTCTACCTACTTAAGCAAGATAGTTGGAGCATCAAATAAGCTCTTGATGGTGTCAGTTATGATGAATCCTCCCACTGTTCCATATGATTTATGATGGTTATGATTATGATAATTTGGCTCAATTTATGTTTTAAAAGGTTTCTCTTATGAACATATTTATGTGTAGTTTACGAATAGTTTTGAAAGCCCTTAGCCTTCATGTTTAAATTATGTTTATTACTTCATATTGAAACGTCCAACTCTCATGAACTCTTTATGCATTTTATTATCCTGTTTTACTTACCTCACATATTTAGTACATTTAAAGTACTAACCATATACTCTATGCTATATGATTTCATGAAATAGGTTTGGGCGATCAGACTCAGCCCCGCCGTTAGCCCTGCTCTCATATCAGTCCAGTTCAGTCCCTGTATTGGTGAGTCCTCATCCTCCGAGGAAATTCTTTTAGTTATGTCGTTATGTCATTTCAGTATTCACACTTAGCGGACTAGTTGGGGGAGTTATCCCATCAGTCCATCTATGACCAGAGGCTTTTCAGACAAACATGTATTGGTTGACTCAGCTGTTGATATACGTCACTCTTTCTTTCTATGTTATGTTTTATAAAATTCTGTGTATTCATGCTTATGTTTTAATTTTCCACTGTAGCCTATGCTCTTGGATTGCTTAGCATATTCCATGGGTTAGATTGTAGTCATTCATGGTTCTGGGTCCTATATCTCAATGTGAGGTTCATGCTCAGGTCGTGACAATGTACTCGGGCTTTCCACACTCGAAGCAAGCATCTGAGCCAACCAAGCACTCTCCTGGATAGTTCTTACCACATTTCCTGCAGACTGAGAAAGTGCGTTCTGTTGTCGTGCTCCTTTGTCCCCTAGAACATGACGCCCTGCTCCTCTTATCACCTCGAGGTCTGGACTGGACGCTAGCTGATGATAGGGTTGGGGCTGATGACCTCTGGTGGGACCGAGGACAATGTCCACCACCGGATCTCTACTGGAAATGCCCATAGCTCCCTGTCCTAGCGCTCTTGGCCTTTCTCTCCTTCTCCTTCATTTGCTCTGCCTCTATCTGCTGGGAATATATGATCAGTCGGGAGATATATATATCATTACCAACATGATGGTCCTGCACTCTTTGACCAAGGAATTTGCCTCCCTATTCGCGAACCTGCTCATATGAGCCCTTGGATCGGCCACCCTCTTCAGTGCATACTTAGACAATTGGGAAAACTCCAAGGCATACTTCTGGACAGACATGTTTTTCTTCTTCAGATTGACAAAGTCGACTTCCTTCGCCTCCCTCAACTCTCTAGGAAAGAATTTGTCCAAGAAAGCGGTAACAAACTCATCCCAATCAATGGGACCCACACCAACTCCCCTGCTCTCCTTCCACTGCTAGAACCATATATGAGCAACCCCCTTCAGCTGATAGAAGGCTAAATCTACATTCTCCTCTCCAGTTACCCCCATAATCTAGGTGATCTTCTGAACATCCTCTATGAACTCATGTGGGCCCTCATCCACCTTTGGCCCTAGAAACTCAGGTGGGTTCAATCTGAGGAAGTCTTGTACTCTCCCCGCCGCTGCATTCCCATTCAGGTGGACAAGGACCACTGCCTTCTGGTTGACTTAGGCTATCATATCAAAAGCCAACATCTAAAAAGCAGCCCTGAACTTGGCATGAGTAACTTGCTCGGGCAAGGGATCCGCTGGAGCTGGTGGGGCTGGCTGATACCCATCTCCATTGCCATTGCCATGGAATTTCCATTGCCATTCCTTCTTCCTTTGATTCGACAGGAGACATATTTTTGCAAATGCGTATTGCGTGAGTTAGAGTTGAGTTAGAGTAATATCAAGAGGTACTTCACCGCACAACATAGATCATGAAAGAAGAGAAATATCCTACAATGTCTCATAGCCTCTTCCCCATAAGTGAGACGCAGTTCACACTAATGGAAAAGAATCTACTTAATGCATCTTTCAGAAACCCTAGGACACACCAAAACCTTTGCTCTGATACTATGTTTTCACCACCCGAGCGTGGACCCTAGATCGGACATGGGACCTAGAACAAAGAATAGCGCTAGGCTAACCCATGGAATATGCATAGCCACTCAAGAATGAACTAAGGTGAAAATTAAAACATAAGCATGGATAGTAAGAAGTCTATACAAAATAACGCATAAGTAAGAGTGAAAAATTCACAACACTGAGTCATCTACACATATTTGTCTGAAAAGCCTCTAGTCGTAAGATGAGCTAATGGAAAAACACCCCCAACTAGCTCGCTATGTCTAAAACTAAAATAAGAGATAACGATTAAAATTGATAAACGTCCTTGAAAGATGAGGACTCTCTAAGACTGGAAATTGAGCTGGGCTGAGCGGGGGCGAGCTAACGAAGGGACTGAAAAGGATCACCCAAACCTATATCATGAAATAATATAGCATAGAGTATGCGGTCAGTACTTTGAATGTACTGAGCATGTATAGAAAGTAAAACATGCAAGTAAAACGAATGACATCATGAATATAGATCAAGATAGACATGAGAGTAAAGGCAACATGCTAAAGGCCATATATCTGAAATATACATAATCGTAAGTTTAGAAATATACATAATCATAAGATAGACCATCATAAGCTGAACATTATGATCCAATGTTTAGAAATAGAAATCACATGGAGTGCTATACTTGAAAACATAAGTAAAAACTCATAAATTGATCAATGGGTCAATTATGTTATAAGACATGATATCATAAGACATGAACATGAGTGCTAAAAACATGAGGAACAATGGGAGGTTTCATCATAACCGATACCATCATGATAGAGCTTACATGATGCGCCAACTATCTCGCTCAAGTGGGCAGAGCCGTCCTAAGGTTGTTGTCACGGCCCGAGCCTACACCCTGGACGTAACACGGTGCTTGAAACCAAAAGTGACCCCAAGTTAACCCCTGGTCTATCATACACTAGCATTTTGAGTAAACATACACATCGGAACCTTTAAATAATAGATTTATCAATTTAAGAAAATGTAAGGACTGAAAGTAGAGAAAGAAATAATAAATCTGAAATACAATTTTGAAAGATAAGACTGGTCTGAAAGCCAACTACTGAGGAGTTGCTGGGACAGGCTCCCAGCTAACTCTAAGCCTATATAAAACCATATTAATGTGCTGTGAATTTACAGCCCTATTGACACTCAAAACTAAGAAAATAGCATGGACTTAGGTGTATTTATGTGTATATGAGACACTTTTCCTTTGATTTCAAGATAAATGAGTGTTGGAACAATAAATTACAAAAGGAAGCTAAAATTGTGCAAAAAAAGGACGAAAAGTGCAGACCACAGTACGATCCTTAAGATGGACCTACGAGCCGTAATGAGGGCTTTGATCAAAGCTGAAAGTTTAACCTGGAAGACTGAACTTATGAGAGTTGTCATGGATCGTACCATGGTGGTACGAGTTGTGGTAAGCCAGTCGTGATGAAATCCAGAGGAATTGCATAGAAGGTTGATTCTCAGTACGAGAGCACCCTATGACCCATGAGATGAAGGTACAAGTCGTATGATACCAGTCGTGGTGAAGTTCAAAAAAAGTTCAAAAGATTAGGATTAAGCCACGGGTGTCAACATATGAGTCGTAGCATGTTGGTACGAATCGTACATTGGCCCAACACTCAGCCAAAATTCATCCAACACTCCAAGCCACGAGTGGATGTCACGATCCGTGAGAAGCCCCTACAAGTCGTAAGTGGACCCGTGACGAGGTCGGCTACAGATATGGAAAGCAGTCCTGTTAGTTTTGGAAAATGATTCTTGTGTCTCTATAAATACTTTTTACGTTTTATTTTTAATAGAGGACGACGAATAGACTTAATTCTAGTAGAAAAATATTGTAGTAAGAAATTTTACATCATTGGAAGAGAGAATTGAGTTGGTTCAACCTTGTGATCAACCTTTTCTTGAATTCATCTTGTTCTTGCTACTTGTTATTCAAGATTTAG
>JACEIK010016838.1:0-14280 GCA_018107945.1 Datura stramonium
GTCTTGGGCAGCCTGCCTGCCGTGGCACGTTGCCGACGCGCAGGTGGGCTGTTTTGGGCCTCCTCTTGCCGCCGTTTGCGTGTTTATTCCGTCTCCAAGCATCTACTTCACCAACTCATGGATTAGCTCCTCAAAAATCATCAAAACCTACAAAACAACGGCTAATCATGTTGGTTAGTGTAAAATCACACTTGTCTACAATTTACATAAGAATGTACATACATTATTGGATAAACAAGGAAAAAGCGATGCATTTGAGTATTGATTTGGCATATAAATATACCCCTGATCAGTAGCCGCCCACAGCAGTAGCAGAAACAGCATAGGGCCCCAACACCTAGCTTAGCCAACGCCCCAACCTTTCAGTCCCGCCATGATCAGAGGGATGGGTCATCTAGCACTCAGTCTCACGCCCACAGTACAGGGAACAAGTATCTAGTTTGCCCCAAGTGCGGCAAGAATTACTCTAGAGAGTGTCTACAAGGCAGGGAAGGTTGTTTCAGTTGTGGACAGCTCGGGCACCAAATTAAAGAATGTCCGAAAGAAGGACGGGGAAGATCACAATACACTAACTCAGCAGCTCCAGTAGGCCGACCAGCTCAGCAGGCCAACTCTTCAAGTACAGATGGCGGTCAGCGCCAGAATCGTTTCTATGCTCTATCTTCTCGTCAGGATCGGGAAAGCTCACTTGACACAGTTACTTGTATGTTACGTTTCTTCTATCTAGATGTGTATGCCCTCCTAGATCTAGGAGCCACTCTTGCGTTTGTGATTCCCTATATAGCAGTCCAGTTCAACATCAGTCCAAAGGTCCTATCAGAACCCTTTTTAGTCTCTACCCTAGTTGGCGAGTCAGTTAGATCCAACCGGGTGTATAGAAACTGCCCAGTCTTAGTCCTGAATAAAATCATTTCGGCTGATCTCATAGAACTAGACATGGTCGATTTCGACCTTATTCTCGGCATGGATTGGTTACACTCCTGCTATGCCTCAGTTGACTACAGAACTAGAGCTATCAAGTTCTAGTTTTTGAATGAACCACTGTTAGAATGGTTGGGCAGCAGTTCAACGCCTAAGGGTAGGTTTATTTCCTTACTTAAGGCCTAGAAACTCATTTACAAAGGATGTCTATATCATTTGGTTTGGGTTAAGGATTCCAACTCTGAGACCCCATCCATACAGTCAGTTCCAGTTGTCAGCGAGTTTCCAGATGTATTTCCTGAAGATCTTCCCAGAGTTCCCCCTAAATGGGAGATTGACTTTGGAATAGATCTCCTCCCAAACACTCAGCCCATCTCCATCCCTCCTTACAGAATGGCTCTAGCTGAGCTTAAGGAGCAGTTAAAGGATCTTCTTGATAAGGGTTTTATCAGATCCAGTATCTCTCCCTGGGGTTCTCCAGTGCTATTCCTGCATAAGAAAGACGGTACCCTTAGAATGTGCATAGATTATTGTCAGCTGAACAAGGTCACAGTTAAGAACATGTACCCTTTACCCAGAATTGACGATCTGTTCGACCAACTTCAGGGAGAAAGTTGTTTCTCCAAGATTGATCTCAGGTCAGGATACCATTTGTTAAGGGCCAGAGAGTGTGACATACCGAAAACAACATTCTGAACTCGGTATGGTCACTACGAGTTTGTAGTGATGTCCTTTGGGTTAACGAACGCCCCAGAAACCTTCATGGATTTGATGAACAGGGTTTTCAAGTAGTACCTGGATATGTTCGTCATTGTATTTATCAACGACATTCTGGTGTACTCCAGAAATGAAGAAGAGCATGCCCGTCACCTAAGGTTAGCATTACAGACCCTCAGAAATCGCCAGTTATTCTCCAAGTTCAGCAAGTGTGAATTCTGGTTGAAGTCTGTGACTTTCTTGGGTCATGTGGTCTCAGGTGAGGGGATACTAGTAGACCCTCATAAAATTGCAGTAGTGAAGGATTGACCCAAACCTACCTGTCCTACCGAAATCAGGAGTTTCCTGGGCTTAGCAGGCTATTATCGATGGTTTGTGGAAGGTTTCTCCTCCATAGCATACCCTCTGACCAAGTTAACCCAGAATAAGGTGAAATTTCAGTGGTCGGATGAGTGTGAGAAGAGTTTTCAGGAGTTAAAGAGTTGACTCACTACCGCACCAGTTTTGACCCTGCCAGAAGGAACAAATGGGTTTGTTGTATATTATGATTCCTCCATAGCTGGACTTGGTTGTGTACTGATGAAGCGGGTCAAAGTGATACCCTATGCCTCCAGATAGCTCAAAGTCCATGAGAAGAACTATCCAATTCATGACTTGGAGTTGGCAGCGGTGGTATTTGCATTAAAAATATGGAGACACTACTTGTACGGGGCTCACGTGGATGTGTTCACATATCACAAGAGCCTTTAGTATGTGTTCAGCCAGAAGAACCTAAACCTGCATCATAGACGGTGGTTTGAACTGCTAAAGGATTATGACATGAGTGTGTTGTATCACCCAAGTAAGGCCAATGTGGTGGCTGACACCCTAAACAGACGGTCTATGGGAGGTGTGGCCCACACAGAGGAAGGCAAGAGAGCTAGCAAAAGAAGTTCACAGGCTAGCCCGATTAGGGTGCAGTTGGTGGATTCAGCTGAAGGTGTCATGGTAATGCAAAGCGGATCAGATTCATCCTTGGTAGTTGAAGTCAAATACAGACAGGATGAGGATCCCATTTTACTTAAACTTAAGGAAGTAGTCCTTAGAAAAGAGATAGAAGCTTTCTCCCAAGGGGGAGATGGGGTGCTCCATTCCTATGGTAGGTTGTGTGTACCGGATGTTGGTAAGTTGAGACAACAGATACTGGCCGAGGCGCAGAGCTCGAGATACTCTATTTACCTCGGTTCTACTAAAATGTACCGCGACTTGCGGGATATCTACTGGTGGAACGACATGAAAAGGGATATCTCAAAATTTGTAGCACAACACCCGAACTACCAACAAGTCAAGGTAGAACACCAGAGACCCGGAGGCATTACTCAAGATATCAGTATACCCACTTGGAAGTGGGAAGAAGTAAATATGGACTTCCTTATAGGTCTACCCCGGATTTGGCGGCAACGTGACTCAATCTGGGTGGTAGTAGATAGGATGACTAAGTTAGCTCACTTCCTCCCAGTCAATACCACAGACTCAGCTGAGGACTACGCCAAATTTTACATTTGAGAGTTAGTCATACTCCAAGGGGTGCCCTTGCAAATCATTTCAGACAGGGGAACATAGTTCATCTCACACTTTTGGAAGTCCTTTCAGAAGGGACTAGGCACTCAGGTCAAACTTAGCACTGTTTTTCATTCGCAGACTGATGGAAAAGCTGAGCGGACTATTTAGGCCCTGGAAAATATTCTAAGAGCGTGCGACAACTGATTTTAAGGGTAATTGGGATGACCATTTTCCTCTTATCAAGTTTGTGTACAAACACAGCTACCATTCTAGCATATAGATGGCCCCATTTGAAGCATTGTATGGTAGAAGGTGTAGATCTTCTATAGGGTGGTTTGAAGTTGGTGAAGCTACCTTGATAGGGCCATACTCGGTTCACGAGGCGATGCAGAAAGTTCTGCTCATTCAAGAAAGATTGAAAACAGCTAAGAGCCATCAGAAATCTTACGCCGATGTGAGAAGAAGGGAGTTGGAGTTTGCAGTTGATGACTGTGTATACCTAAAAATTTTGCCCATGAAAGGAGTCATGAGATTTGGGAAAAAGGGAAAGCTCAGTCCGAGATACGTCGGACCTTATAGAGTTTTGCGGCGTGTCGGCAATGTAGCCTATGAGCTAGGGTTGCCTTCAGAACTAGTAGTTGTACACCTAGTTTTCCATGTGTCACTTTTGAAGAAGTGCATTGGAGATCCAACCTCTATGTTGCCATTGGAAAGTGTGGGAATGAAGGATAGTCTCACATATGAGGAGGTACTGATCCAGATCCTTGATCATCAGGTGTGTAAGTTGAGGTATAAGGAAATAGCTTTAGTCAAGGTCCTATGGAGAAATCAGCAGGTTGAAGTACGTGGGAGGACGAAGCAGACATGATGGCCAAATACCCGCACTTGTTCTCTACCGACTCTGTTGTAGCTTGAAATGTAAATTTTACTTTAAGACCTGAACTAGTTGTTGAATTCAATTCATGTTTATAAGTTTTCTTTTTGACTTTGGAGGTATATATGAACAACAAATTCAGTTCAGTTATGTATTCTGAAATGAAGGTAGTCATTTCGGTAGTTTTGGACTTAAATGAGAAATATTTGGAGATTTTGATTGTTATTTTTCTAGTTCCTATGGGTTTTCTAACATTCGAGGATGAATGTTTCCAAGGGGGAGATATTGTAACACCCCGGAAGCTCAAAATTAATATCTGGGACTTAGATCAGAAAACCTGGAAAACAACAGAAATATTGCAGAACGACCCTCCTAATGAGTCGTTAAGCGACCCAATGACTCGTTAGGTCAATCATGAGAAGGAGGTATAAGAATAGATAGTGTTCCCAATGGACGACGTCATGAGTCGTGGTCAGGTCCCACGACTCATTGAGTCACTCATGGTCAGGTTGGAATCCAGAAACTTGAGAACAGACAGTGTTCCGCTGTGCATGATTACTCAGAATACTAGTGGATAATAGACCAGGGGTTGACTAGAGGTCACTTGTGGCTTCAAGTATTGTGTTTCATCCAGGGTGTAGGCTCGGGGCATGAAATTCTGTAGCTTCTCACCATAGGCACCTTCCACGGGTTATTGGTCCCACCAACTGTAATGCTCCAGAAACTCAAAGACTAGACTCGAGAATTAAAATAGAAAAAATTGGAAAACCTGCACCAGGTCACGGAACTAGTCATTCTGTGACCCATAGGGGGTGACCACAAGTCATTAAGAGACTCGTGGTGAGGACTTGGAACTTAGTTGAAAAATTTTGAAAAAAATGGTGTGACCACGGGCGTGACCAGGAGTCGTGGTCAACACCACGAGTCGTGGGGTGCCCAGTGGTCAGGATTTGATTAAGAGTTAGAGAAGGTCAGGCAATGTACCCAATGGTTCCTCACCATGATTCATTTGGGACACCACGAGTCATGGTGTTCCCCGTGGGGACTCCAGGGAAGTGTGGGGAAGTGGAGTCCACAAGACGTGACCACGAGTTGTGGTAACAACCACGACTCTTTAGGTCCCCCATTGTGACTAGTATGAGGGAATCAAGCAATGCACTTGACGACTGGGACCACGAGTTGTGGTCACTGGCCACGACCTGTAAGGTTCCCTATGGGGACTATCGATCAGTTTCCCCTGTGAGTTTTTCAAGGGTCTTTCAGTAATTTTCTACCCTTCTAGACTCATCGTTTTAAGAAAATTTTTAGACAATTAGGGGGTTAAATGGTTTCTTTCATCATTTTCCCCATTCATACTTTCATAAAACAACGTAGGAGTTCTCTTAGAGCATTTCAGAGAAAGAACTAGGGCAGTCAATTTCTCCTCAGTTTCTCAAGGAAATTCTTCAGGCTCTTAACCAGGTATGTGGAAATTAAACAACGGGACAATTCTTCCCTTGTGTCCCCAAAATTCTTCCTATTTTCTTTATCGATTCTAGCCCTGAAAATTATCTGACATTAGGAAATTCTTATTCAGACTTTGTTTAATTCATGCAGAATATTATTTTAGGATAATTTTAAATATTTTCCCCCAGTTTAGTGTTGGGGACTCCTATGTTGTTAGTAGTATAGGAACTCAATCAGATTATTGTTAGTTGAGTTTTAGTCAAAATTTTAGAATACTCAGTGTCAGTCAGGAATGTCAGCTGATTTGTTTAACTATTGATATTCTCGAGGTGTCAGTAGTGCCACCGAGTTATCAGAACTAGACTCAGTATAAGTTTTAGTGGTTCTTTAGGCATTCATGACATTTCAGTTAAGTAGTTCTGACCAACCATAGGACCCCAGACTCAGATTACAGATTGTTCTTTAGACGGTCACGACGCTTCCAGATAAGCATGCTCTGGCCAGTCTAAGAACCCAATTACAGAATCTAGTCCATTAGGACTCTCATGGTGCCTCCAGATAGGTATTCCTGACTAGTCTTGGGCACCGTTTCGAGCTATCAGCTTAGTAGTCAGTCTAGAAATATCCAGTGGGAGTAGGACTTAGCGCCGAGCGGACTAGGGTTCCAGCACACCCAGGTTCCCAAAACTACGTTGCCACTATAGGTTACAGTTTTATTGGCCTCATGGCCCCAGATTTGTGATCACCCAGTTCATGCCTTTATACCCTGGTAATGTATACCGATGGGGTGTATATATCAGACTCCATGTCTAGCTCACGTGGTTATATGTCGATTATAGACTCTCCCACTAGTCAGCTAAGTCCAGTTTCAGATAAGTTTAGAACAGTACCTTAGATTTATAACATGTTCTTGACCATCAAACAGGGTCTTTCAGACTGTTTTAGTACTTTTAGTTATTTAGTTCAGTAGCTTCAGTTGGTCATTGCATGTCTTTTCAGTTAAGTTATATCATTTCTTGTGTAATGTTTTTCTCACTTACTCAGTACAGTTGAAGTACTGATGCATACTTTTATGGTGTATCATTTTATGATACACCTACAGGACCTCAGTCTCAGCCTCGCTAGCCGGTCACTCTCAGAAGACTTCAGCTATTCTAGTTGGTGAGTCCTCATCTTTTGAGGACGATGATTATTTCATTCAGCTACATTTTTCTTTTCTTATTTATACTTGGATTTAGCTGGGGGCTTGTCCCAGAAACTCGTTAGTAATAGTGGCTTTCAGACATAGACTTGGGTTATTTTCAGATCTATAGTTTTGTTCAGATGTCTTCGAACTTTGTGAATCAGTTTCATTCTCTTAAATGTTTATATCTTTGCTTTAAAGCTTTCTCTGTACATATATTTATATTTAAAGTTTACTCAGAATGGCAGTGTATGACAGACCAGGGGTTGACTTGGGGTTACTTGTGACTGCAAGTACCGTGTCCCATCTAGGGTGTAAGCTCGGGACATGACAAACTTGGTATTAGAGCACTAGGTTTAGAGTATCCTCGGATGTCTGAAAGCCGCATTGATTAGAGTCCTCTTCATAGGTGTGAAGCACGCCACACTTATGATGGGGAAGCTAAGAGATATTATTAGGAAAACTCCCTTTATTTCATACTCTTTATCGTGCGTTGAAATTTAGTTTCAGAATCATTCTCCTAACTCATGCTCCATTTCATTTCAGTAAATCATGCCTCCGTGATATGATAACAGAAGAAGGGCTGGTAATGCTTAGCGACCTACCCCACCAGAACCGACAATCCCTCACAATGACGCAGTGTCTACCGTAGAGTTCAGGATGGCTATCCAGCTACTTGCTCAAACGTTTACCAACTAGGTGAACCAGCAGGTGGTTCCAGTCAACAACAATGTGTCCGTAGGAGCTTCTCGAGTCTGGGATATCACTTGGATGAACCCTCCAGATTTTCAGGGATCTAAGGTAGGAGAGGATCAACAGGAGTTTGTGGACAAGATTATAAAGATCACCCAGATGATGGGTGTCAGCTCCTCAGAGAGTGCCGACTTGGTTGCCTACCAATTAAAAACGGTAGCCCAGATCTAGTAAGAATAGTGGAAGGAGGGGAGACCAGTGGGATCAGGACCGATAGAATGGGAGGAGTTCAATACAGCCTTCCTGGAAATATTCTTCCCTTGGGATCTTAGGGAGGCAAAAGTAGCAGAGTTCATGAATTTGAGACAGGAAAACTGGACAGTAGAAGAATATGCTCTAACTTCACCAGGTTGTCCAGGTACGCTCCAGAGATTGTGGCCGAGCCAAGGGCTCACATGTTGAATTTTGTTAATTGGGTATCAAACCTGGTCCTCAAATAGTACAGAAGAGCGATGTTGATTAAGGTTATCGACTCTCCATCCTGATTTTCTATGCCCAACAGATTGAGGCAGAAAAACTGAAAGACATGGACTGGCCAATCAGATTATGGCCACCAGAGGTCTGGCAGTAGCAGCCGCCCACAGTAGCAGCAGCAGCAGAGGGCTCCAGCACCCAAATCAGCCAGTGCCCCTACCTTTCGATCCTGCCAAAACGGAGGGGTGCAGCATCTAGCTCTCAGTCCTAGAGCTACGGTGCCTGCAATAGGTATCCAGCTTGCCCCAAATGTGGAAAGAACCACCCAGGAGAGTTTCTTTAGGTTCGAGAGGACTGTTTTAATTGTGGACATCTTGGTCATCAGCTTAAGAAGTGTCCATCAACAGGACGGGGAAAGTCACAATCCACTACCTCAGCAGCTCGAGGAGGCCGACCAGCTCAGCAGGCCAATACTTCAAGTACGGATGGCGGCCAACGCCAAAACCATTTTTATACATTATCATCTCGTCAGGATAAGGAGAGCTCACCTGATCTGGTCACGGGTATGTTACGTCTTTTCCACCTAGATGTATATTCCCTACTAGATCCAAGGACCACACTACCGTTCGTGACTCCATACATAGATATTCAGTTTAATATCAGCGCAGAGGTCCTCTCAGAATCATTTTTAGTCTCTACCCCAATTGGCGAGTCAGTTAGAACCAACCGAGAGTATAGAAACTGCCCAGTCTCATACTTCAATAAGGTAATTCCAGCTGATCTTGTAGAGTTATACATGGTCGATTTTGACCTCATCCTTGGCATGGATTGGTTACACTCCAGTTATGCCTCAATCAATTGCAGAACTAGAGTTGTCAAATTTCAATTTCCAAATGAGCATTCTGATAATTATAAATTAATTAAGAGTGATACTCATATTTATTATTATAAATTTAAGCATAAATTTTTAGATGAATTAAAATAAAAAATTTAAAACACAATTGTTGGAATTCCTAATAGCTTGAAAAACCACAAATGAGTTTTGAATTTTGTGAAAATTTTAACAAATTGATGATTGGTGTAATTTTGAAGTTGTGATTAAACTTTGAAGCCATTTGAAAAAGATTTGACCCATTCCGGATGGAGTTTCATAGTTGAAGTTCATAGGAGATCAAACACAATTTTTTGTATAAGTTGTGTAATTTTTTATAACAGTATAAAAGTGTGTATAAACACCTCTTATAAACTATTATACATTTTTATAAAAGGTTTATATAATGTGTAAAACAAGTTTATAATATTTTATAAAGATTGTTGAGAAAAAAAAAACTATGCGGGTGTAATATCAAACTATGGGCCATGTGAATAATATATTTTATATTAGACATATATTTTTATAAAAATTTGTAAACTTTGTGCTTTGAAACCTTTAGGATGTCAAATATGTGGTTTAGTCAACTGATTAGAGCTTTCTCAGATCAATTTGAGTTTAGCAATAAAGCAATACTTACCCGTAAACACTACTGAAGAATGAAAAAAGTCCTACATCGGTAGTTAATAAGATGGGTGGTCTCTTTATATGGACTGAAAAATCCTCCCCTCATAAGCTAGCTTTTGAGGTTGACTTAGGCCCAAGATCCATTTCTTAACATGGTACCAGAGCAGGACACATCTCACTCGACGTTGGACCCCTAAATTAAATTGCCCACGCACCAGATGTCCATCCCTGGATGTGAGGTGGGGTGTTGAAGAATAAAAAAAAATCTCACTTCGGTGATTAATGAGATGTATGGTCTCTTTATCTGGACTTGGGCAATCCTCCCTTCACAAGCTAGCTTTTGGGGCTAAGTTAGACTCAAAAATCATTTCTTTATAGACACAAGTAGCCAAAAATTAGAAATCCCTTCAGCATTGAAATTGACAAAAAAATACTTTCACTTTTAATTAAATAATTATAATTTAAGCAATACATGGAATTGTATTTTTTGTTCATGATATAATAAAATTGCATTAAGGGTGGTGCCTAGTTGTCAATGAAGTAAGGTAAGAACCATGAGGTCTTAGATTCAAATCCCAATAGAGGATCCATTGGTGATGCTGGTAGGAGATGACAAGTGAAAATGGATGCACACAATTAATTATTTGCTACTTTTGTAGTCAAAGCTCTGCAATAAGTAGGGTTCCCCATGACATCTTTGTAGTCTAACATATTGGATCGTCCCTTTCTGGCTATGTCTTATGATGTTGGGCATATTCTTATGCCCATTTGTCATACTTTACCCATCTTTATCATATTTTGAGATGATTCTCCTTATATAATACATGGTTTCATGAATGTGTATATGAAATGAGCTAAAAAATATATTTAGATAATTTTAGTAGGTAAAACATGGAAAAATACTCAAAAATGGTACAAAGTCTGAAGAAATGAGAATTTGAGGAAAATTTGGCTTGGTGAGATAGTTGGAGTGGTGCACCAGAGCCTATACTTTAGAAAATTGTGCTCACTGTTGGTGCTATGGCTGAAGTGGCACACAAAACCTCAAACTTCAGAAGAACTTTTGATCAACACCTTGACAAAATGAGAGATGTCGTGCGCCAAAAGGGTTTTGAGCTTGGGAACTTTTTTTAACACTCTGTTGCATTAACAGAAGTGGTGCGCCATGTACAAGAATGCAAAATTTTGACTGAGACCTTGGCGAGATGGGATAAGTGGCGCGCCAAAAGCCGAATTCAGAAGAAATTTAAGCCAAGTCTGGGCGAAATAGTAAAAGTGGCACGCCAGGGCCTGTCCGGGATGGATTTTTCTAAGTCCATAAGCTTAATTACTTAATGGAAAAAGGATTATTTGTTACCATGCTTATAAATACTTGTCTACGGCATTTGTTAGGGGAATCAATCATATTTTGTACACAGACTTTAGGGTAGAGACAAGAGGTCCATTTTTCTTCTTAGGTTTCTTGTTTACTTTTATCTTTGTTAATTTGAATGATGATTTCTTTGGATATGCACTTGAACATGAGTGGCTCAACTCTCTTTTCTAGGGTTTTTTCCATGGCTTGATGATTATAGTTTGAATATTCATTTATGCTAGATGTTTGATTCTTCTTTTCAAGATTGTTTATGCTTACTTGATTTCATGCTTATTCATTAGCTTGATCACCTTTCGAATATTATCTGTTGGCTTGTTGGTTGAACTCGAGAGAGGGAACTAATGAGGGTTAAAAGAAGCATAGAGTAGGTTTCAATATCTTGTTCAAAAGTTCAAGAGTTAATTTCATTGTTGAGGATAGGGATATACCCTGCAACCTTACTCAGTTGTGTCAAGTATCTTGAACCGTCGTCTCATATTTTCTCCTACAACCAAAGGGATATAGGTATTAGCATTCATGAGATACTTTTTGGATATTCAGGAGAATAGTTGAGAAGTGAATTCGTAAGTTGCAACTAGCAGTGTTTAGAAGGATTTCGTCTAGCGTATTTGAAACCTAAAACTCAACCTAAAAGCAAAAGTGCCAAGAGCCTGGATTTAAATCATCATTTTAATTACAACTATCTTGCAAAAGAATTTAATTTATTTTTTTAATTAACATTCCAAGTTTAGTAGATAGTAATCTCAAAATCATTTCCCAATTTTACTCGTGTTTTCGTGAATAGTGAAATAAAGGTTCAACCATAGCATTTAATCTAAATAGTCTCTGTGGTTACGATATGCGAACTTCACCATCCTATATTACTTGATGACCACGTATGTTTGCATGCACTTGAGAACATCATGTTTTTGGCATCGTTGCTGGAGACTTGAAATTGATTAATTGTTTGGTGGTTGAGATTTTCATTCCACTATTTCGTATTTTACGTTGGTTTTTGGTTGTTGAAAATTTAGGTGGAGTTTGTTCAGTGTATGCTAGCTACCAGAAGTCAGGGACAACCCTTGGCTCATTTTGATATGGAAATCGAAAGAACTTTTCATCGATTAGTAGTGGCAGAGAACAATGAGCAAGCACAGGGCAACAACCAGGAAAGGATTCTAGTGCTAAACTTTGCTAGGCCAAACTAGGAGAACGCTTCCAAAGTGACCATCAAGTCAGCCATCACTGGAAATTTTGAGTTGAAAGAGGGAATTGTGCGGTTGGTTCAAAAAACTTGTCAATATTAGGGCAGGCTGCATGTGGATACCCACAGGCATTTCATGACATTCATGGAACATAGTGAGAATTTCCATTATCAAAATATTTCTGATCAGTGTGTTAAGCTCACTTTGTTCCCATTTTCTTTGATTGGAGAAGCGAAGTAATGGCTTCAAAATAAGCCAGCAGGGTCCATCACTACTTGGGAAGAACTTTTCAACAAGTTCATAAATAGGTTTTTCTCTTTGAAGAGAACAAAAGAGTTGAGAGGAAAGGCCTTAGGATTTGTTCAGAAGGATTGTGAGACTTTAGTCAAGCTTGGGAGACATACAAGGGATACTTGCGAGATTGCCTATATCATATGCAGCCAAATGAGATTATTGGCCCCAAATTTATAGAGGGGCTAAAGCCAGAGTCCAAGATTCTATTTGATGTTATTGCACAGGGGAAAACTTTATCCAAAATCTATGATGAGATAAAGGCTTTGTTGAATCTCATGTCAGCTGGCAGTGAAGATTATCATAACTCAGGTAGAGGGTTTACAATAACCAAAGTTTCAAGGAAACTTGAGGTTGATGATGTAGTGGCAATTCGGGCAGCTATTAGTAAGTTCGTGAATGTGATCAGCAAGTTAGTGACCACACCAGCAATAAGTCAGGTTCATCAGGTTCAACAAGTTCATACTCCCCTTCCATCATGTGAGGCGTGTGGAGAAAATCATATTTATTCAGGTTGTCCACTAAACCCACTGTCTATCTATTTTGTGGGGCAGCAAGCTCATGGTGCAGGTTTTGGAGGAAGAAGTTATAATAAGGGGTACAGGAATGCAGCAAATCCCTAATGTGGAGGAAATCAGAATATTCAGAAACTCCTGAATAACTTCCAGAGACCTCAAGGCCAGCAGCCTAGCAATTTTTTAAAAGAAACCATGAAGCAATGGATGGATCAATAGACTCAAGTTGTTAATGAGATGCAGAAATCAATCTATGAGTTAGAGAGGCAAGTAGTCTAATTGGCTATTCAGTAGACAATTAGACCTCAAAGGGCACGTCCAAGAAACATTGAGAAGAACCCCAAGGAGAATGTCAGTGCTATCTCTTTGTACAGTGGAAAAAAGCTAGGTGAAGTGATACCTAGAGATAATAAGGCAGAGGCAGAATAAGTTGCTAAGTCAAAGCAGGAGGTCGGTGAGTCAAGTAAGTCACATCCAAAAGTAGTAGAACTTAGACTGCCTCCTCTATTTCCATAGAGATTCAAAAAGAAAACGAAGGACGCAACTTGTAAGAAGTTTTTTGATGTCTTGAAGAAGGTGAATATGAATCCAACATTGGTAGAGTTATTGCAAGAGGTTCCAAATTATGCCAGATATCTTAAGGATATTATGGAAAATAAAAGAAGGTTCACAAAGTCTAGGTCTGGTGCAAGGGGTTGCTGAGGAGCCGACAACCCATCTACCTAGTGATGACCCATCGAGGTGGCATCGTGGCTCCGATGGTGTGAATGAAGACTGTCAGGTTTGTGATGGACCATCACACATGGCGTCATGCTCAAGTATTACTACTCCCAAGTGGTGGAGGACTTGACGGAAGGTCAAGGAAGTGATGGCCTATCACTCCTAAGGTCGGTTGAGGCTAATTTTGGACCCCTTCAGGTTAAGGGTGAGGGACCATCGTGCGAGTGACGGCCCGTCACGGCCACCACGAAGACGTTCAATGGTTCAATCTAGTCAATTTTTCAGGGTTAGTTTGGTAATTTCCTAAACATCTAATACCTATGTGATGTTTTTTGGGGATCCTTAAGAGTGTAATTAAGGGTTTTACATAGATTATTCCACACTTTTCTCATACACCAAGGTTGGGAATGTTCAAGCTCTGAAGGAAGAAAAAATTTCTCAATTTCTTCTTCTCCAATCTCTTGGGCATCAAACCGTAAAAAGAATCTCATCTAGCCCGGGTCTGTAGGGTCGTGGATTGGGGAATTCTTTCACCCTCATACCCAATTTAATCACAAATCTATGACTTTACGTCTCTAATCATGTTATGTTAAATTCTAGGGTTGTACCCAATTCAATGAAATCTTTCATGCTATCTCTATGGGTTTAATTCTCTCATCTTTCAATTGATATTCTATGGCTAATAGGGCAGATTTAACTCCCAATTTACTTACTAATTCATGATTTTATGTTTACGAAGATTATGCCCTATTATGCATGATTTATAAATTTCAAGCTTATGAGCCATGATTTCAAGTATGATGAACTATCTAGTATGTATGAATATTTATGAAATCCTAAACTTATG
>JACEIK010016842.1:2909-14266 GCA_018107945.1 Datura stramonium
AGAGAGAGAGTTAAACATTATTAAAAAAATTAAATCAGAATCTCGTTGGGCTTCCAGCGAGGTCTACTAATTCTTTTAATGTCTAATTCACATTTATTTGGACTAATACAGAATGTCCATTTTGGTCCATCCTAAATTCTTGTATATGATTTGGAAGTTTTAAATTATTTTATTGCTCAATTAGTGCCGGACTCTAATTAATTTGTATGCCTTAAACTGATCTTTTAAGATTTAGTAAGTTTTGATGATTGACAAAGTTATTTGGGTCAAAGAGGATTTGGATTAAATTAAATAAATAACATGGAACAAGTGCTAAACTAAATGAACCACATACAAAAGTTACATATTCCATTTAAAAGTTTGACTGTGAGTAAAACTCTTTGAATAATAGAAGTCTCATATATCAATAAAAGAACAGATAAATATAGGAGTCATCATGGACGATCTTTGTATGAAATAGAACTCCTAGTTACTGCATAAGTTCAGTTGTGTGAAGCAATGAGTTTATCTCCATCTCAAACACTATCATATCAAGGAGTCATTATTCTAAAAGTGTTTGTTTTCACAACCTTCTTTCACTTGTTAGTATAAATATGTAGGTCTTTATTGAAGAGACACACACCTATACTGAGAGAAATAGCATATAACGAAGATTATTCTAAAGTTTCTGTCTAACTATTCAAGTGCGGAGGCTGATACAAAGGTCCGAACTGAAGAACCAGTTTCATGAATATGTTTTACAATGTCTTCACTTCTAGCCATTTGTATTAGAATTGTTATTGATTTGTACATATTTTCAGCTTTATTAGAAACATTGTTTAGGTATTTTTTTGAGAAAAAAATAGCTTCAAGTTAGGGGTAACTTGAAGGCATCACAACTTTCTTCTTGATTATTGTAAGAGGGATTAAAATTACTTTCTAGGTTGTAATTGTTTTGTAATTTGAATCTAGATACAATCTAGTGATTGTAGGGGAAAAGGATTAGAGTTAGTCTCTTAGGTTACAAGTGTTTGTAATATGAATTTTGTTAAGACTCACAGTTTTAGTGTAGTTTGGGGCAAATCTAGAGGTATAGGCCGTGATTTTTCACCCTTGTGAGCTGGGTGATTTACACATAAAAATATTGTGTCGTCACTGTCCCGTTTTCTCTATTCCAGAAATAACAAATAAGAAACAGACAAAGTAACCTGGCCCATCACATAGGTGAAAATCTAATATAACCTGATACAACCCCCTATTGTGTTATTTGATTGTGCAAAGTTTCATCAGTTTGCATCAGAGCAGGTTATTTTTAAGAGGCTAACACCTTAAAAAAAGATCAAGATGAATGTTGCACAACTAATTGAACATAGTGAAGGTCATTCCACCACCAGGCCTCCATTATTCAATGAAGAATACTTTACTTGGTAGAAAGCTCACATGGAGGACTTTTTGCAAGCTGAAGATTATAAATTATGGGATAGGATCACCGATTGATCAAGAATATCCATGAAGAAAAATGTTGGAGGAAATTATGTAAGGAAAGAAAGGGTTAAATTCACTCCTGGGGATCTCATTGCACTCAAGAAAAATGATAAGGTCAAAACATTCTTGTTTGTTGTTTAGGACTAGATAAGTACAACAAAATTTCTGGATATAAAACTGCCAAGAAAATCTGGATGCTTTGGTAAATGCTCTTGAAAGAATCAGTGAGGTAAAAAGATTCAAAATTGCTATGCTTTCTACTGAATATGAATTATTCAAAATGATGCCAAGAGAAATAGTTCAAGAAATGATCACTATGTTTACAACCGTTGTGAATGAATTTGCGTCTCTAGGAAATACATTTACCACTGAAAGACCTAGTTGACAACATACTGAGGACTCCTCCAAAGTCTTGGGATGTAAAGGTGACTGCTATTAGGAAATCTAAAGATTTATCAACCACGACATATGATGAACTGGTAGGCAATCTTAAGACATATGAAATGAAAATAGAAAACCTTAAAATGGTTGAACAACGTAAAAATAAGTATCTATCATTCAAAGCCACTAAAAGTGAACAGTCTGACTTTGATGATGAGAAAATGATTCAAATGAAAAGAAAATTCAAGAGATTAATCAAAGGAGGTAATAGTATTAGGAAAAGAAATCTTACTGAAAAGGACAAGAGTTTGGAGATGTCATAGACAAATGAATGCTACAAGTATGATAAGCCTGATCATCACATTAAGGATTGTCCAATTTGGGAAATTAAATGGAGAAAAGAGAGAGCTAAGAAGGAATAGAAGAAGAAGGAACGACTTCAGGATAAGAAAAAGAATTCTCATTAAAAGCCATGATGGCTACCTGGGGATCAATCTCCAAGGAATCAGACAATGGCAGTGTTGATGAAATAGCTTTGATGCCTGAAGGAGACTCAAATTCAAAATTTGATGATGACACCATGGTATGTATTCTTGATCTAAAAAATAAGCTTAGCCTGCTCTCTAAGAAAAAAAATTAATTTCCTTAATGTTTACTTTGATTAAAAACTTCAATGAGATTACTGCAAAAAGGTAGCAGTTACTTAGTACCTTTACTACTTTAAAGTATGAATTCAATTGATGCTGAAACTAGCAAGGAAAAAGTTGAGAAAGAAAAATGCTCTCTAAAGGAACATATGAAACAACTTCATTCATCTGTTTTAGCACTCAAGTCTGAAGTTTTGAAACTAACTAGCACTAGAAAAGATAAAACAGCAATTATGCCAGTAGCTTAAGAGTGAATTTGATAAAAATATTAAGGAGGAGTGAGAGAGAAAACTTCTATAAGAATTAGCTTGAAACTGTCGAAAATGGAAAAAGATCTTGAGAGAACTAGCTACTGGACTCAATTATCACAAATTCTCACTAAGCTTAATAGTAGAACATGTAATGTAATAACTAGTTTAGGATTTAAAAAGAAAATACCTAAAACTGAATCTGAGAAAGAAGAATTGTGGCTTCACTAGAGTAATACATGATACCTTAGATATAAGTGTCTAGTGGCCTTAAATCACAAAGAAAGAAACCAAAATGTTGTTAAGACAAAAAACTCCAATCTTGGTGGAAAGCATGAAACATGTAAATGGAACATGTTCTCCTATGTATTGCCAAGCTAGAAAAAAAAGATTTAATTAATTCTTTTGTTAAAAAAAGTCCCAAGCTAGTCTGAGTTTCTAAAGCTAACCTCTAATTATTTTGCAGGGTTGAGTAAAAAGAAACAAGAAAAAATGATACATGAATAGTGCTTGTTCAAGACATTGTGGATAAACTAAAGTTTCTTTCACTTACAAATATGTAGAGAGGCAATGTAGCCTTTAAAAATGGTTTGAAATGAAGGATATACAACTTTGAAAAGATTGACAACCTTTTGATAGGAGGAACCATGGATGAAACACGTTGATGAATCAGGTCCAACACATGAATCTCAATAGAATAAATTAGGGATAATTAAGATTGCATGAGTATTCCTCAATGATTGGATAAAATTAATGCGTTCAACATGAAATATATCTTAGTTGAGGATGTTCTACTCAGCATTGTGCAATTATATATATGTCCTTATATAATGATAGTTTTAATTTATCACTTAGTCTAATGATATTACCTTTATTGTCTCAGTTGAACTATCTTATATAGAGGAATTTTAAGATAATAAACATGATTCATTAGTCAATTTAGGTATGTGATTCATCTCTTGTAATTAATTGCATCTAATCCATTTACCAATCTAGTGACGTGTTTCATGAGTCATTCTTATCAGATGAATCCAAAAGAAAGTCACCCCATCCTCATAACTGAAAAAGAACTTTGAACTACCAACATTCTTCAAGGTGCAGATTGTATTTCATCTTAAAAACCACATATCAATCACCATAGTCTCACTTCAACAAGAATTCTTTCTTTACTTGGATTCAATTTTCTTGAAATCTGAGAATGGATTCACTCACAAAAAAATGTGAAGATCAGTGAGGTTCCATAAAATGCAATAAAGCCTGAATCTGTTGAAACTCTAGTGACCCAGAACCTCACATCATAAAAATGTGTTTGACACAAAGGTAACTCCCTATAAGACTTTATTTCATTTTTTGAATGAATGTTGGATGTTTATGGTGATAGGGGAAAAACTAGCAATGCTCAAAAAACATCAAGTGGTTAGACTTAGTTCTTATGTCAAACTTGAAAAAAAAGGGATGTTGGTGTCACCGGGAAGAGTTCTGAGGGTGCTTTTAAGCATGAAAGTGTTGAAGGAAGGTGCAACAAGTGAAGGAAGAAGTCTGGGTGATCCCGTGGCTTAACCTAATTCATCCTTTAGGTACAACTATTATGATAAAATGACAAATATCTGACAAGGAGGATTAATTCTAAGAAAATATACATATTTCAATTGAGAAAGTTTTAGTGAAGGCATGAAACAGGTTCTGCAACCTGGTCCATTTCAACGTGATAGAGATGAGGATGCTTCATATTTAGGAGTTGTTTTCAGATGCTAAAAAGGAAAATTAATTCTCTTGAGTCTCTTGAATGTAGTCCCTTGTTTGTTTTCCTTAGATTGTCACTAGTTTAGGCATTCCTTTGCAATTATCCTTATGTTATCTATTTCGGTTGTTATGACTTTGATTGTAATGAATATGCATAGGGTGTGTGTAACTCCCCGGAATCTCAAAGATTAGACTCGGGACTCAAAAAAGAAAATTTTTAGAAAAACTAAAAAATCTGGCACCAATCACAGAACGGGTCATTAGGTGACTCGTTGGAGGTGCCCACGAGTCATGAGGTGACTCTTGGGGAGTCCAGGAGAGGAATTTTTAAGTATTGGGAAAGGATACCCCACGGACAACCTAACGAGTCGTGGTTAGATATTCGGTAAGCCTGCTTTTGTTGGCCACGATGTCCTTTATATNCGAGTCGTGGTTAGTCCCCACGATCCATTAGGTCAATCGTGGGGAGGGGAATATGGAAGTATAGAGAGGTGGAGGCAGTATACTTGACGAAAGGACCCCACGATTCGTGATCAGTCACCACGAGTAGTGAGATGAGTCGTGATCAGCTAGGGGAGAATTTTCTAAGAGTGAGGCAATGTACTTAACGAGTGGTGTCCACGACTCGTGGTCACCAATAACGATTCATGGAGTCATTCATTACCAGCCCTAGAAGATTGATATATAGTGTACTTAACGGGCGATACTACGAGTTCTGGCCCAAGGTAACGAGTTGTTATGTCCCTCGTTAGGACCATCTGATAGTTTTTCCTTGCGATTTTCTAAGGGTTGTTTATTAATTTCCTACCCTCCTAAACTTTAAACTAGGTCATTTTAGACGTAATTTTAGACCTATAAGTGGGAATACGGCCTCTCCCATCATTCCCCATGTACATTCTCAGAAAAAATCGAAGAGTTCTCTCAAGAACTTTCAGAGTAAGGTCCAGGGTTCTTCATCCATCTCAGAAAATCAAGTTTCCTCCTCAAGGGAATTCTTAGCTAGGTATGTGAGAATTCAACAAGGGAATTGTTTCTTCCCTTGTGCCCCTTAAAATTCTTCCTCAGTTTATTATCAGTTTTGAGCCCTGAGCTTTTGAATATGAAAATATCGTCATTATACCTTGTTAATTTCATGTAGAATGTCATGTTATGCTAGTTTTAGATGTTTCCCACCAAATTGTAATTAGAATAATTCCTAGTCCAGTGAAGTAGTAATTTTAGCCCTAGCTCTTGGAAATCAGAAACTAAAATCCTGCTAAGTAGTAGAATCCTCAAAAATTTGTGTGTCTATAATGCTTGTATGTGTTAGAAACTCAGTCACATGTATGTTAGAAAATTTCGGTGAGAAAGTTGTATACTCAGAAATGTTAGTTTAGTCTCAGCCAGATTTTTTAGCAACCTCCGGGTTGACTAGAATAATGTTAGTTGATAAGTTTTACTACAGAAATTCCTAAGGTGTCCGTATCACCTCCCAGATATCAGAATTAAACTCAAAATCCAGTTTATTGTTCCATTAGGCGGTCATGACATTTTATACTTATAGCTCTGGCTAGCCTTAGAACCCCAGTTCAGACTTCAGTTTGTTCTTGGACGGTTATGACGCTTCTAGATAAGCAGCTCTGACCAGTCTAGAACCTAGTTTCAAAATCTGATCCGATAAGATTCTCAGGGATTCTTTAGTTATACCCCTGACTAGTCTTGGGCCCCAATTCTAAGCTATCGGCCTTGTATTCAGTCTAGGATTATCCAGTGGGAGTAGGACTTAGCACCGAGCGGACTAGGTTTTCAGCGCACCTAGGTTCCTAGAACTACGTTGCTAGCGTAAGTTACAATATTTATTGGATTGATTGGCCCCAAACTTTCATGATCACTCAGTTCATGTCTTTATACCCTAGCAAGGTATATTCGGTCCTACCACTGAGGCGTATACATCGGACTCCATGTTTAGCTCACGTGGTTACATGTCGGTTATAGACTCTCCCACTAGTTAACTCAGTTCAGTTCAGTTCAGTTCAGTGTAGCATCTCATACTTAGTAGTTCATACTTAGTGCATGTCTTTGACCATCAGACAGGGTCATCTTAACCATATCAATTTATTTAAGTTGTTCCTATTCAGTATATCAGTTGGTCATTGCATGTCATTTCAGTTCAATCATTTATATTTAGCATCATTTTTCTCTCACTTACCAATACATTTCAAGTATTGACGCATACTTTTATGTTGTATCATTTCATGATACAGCCGCAGGTTCTCATACCCAGCGCCATTAGACGATTTTGCTCAGATATCCCTCTCAGCAGTTGTAGTATGAGTCCTTATCTTTAGAGGATGCTACTTCATTATTTCTTTTTCTTTATTAATTTCAGTTGGACTTAGAGTTAGCTGGGGGCTTGTCCCAGCAACTCCCTAGTAGATGGCTTTCAGACATAGATGTAGTTTTCAGCTTATTAGTGTTGTTCAAATGTTTTAAACTATGTGATTCAGACTAACTTTCATGAATGTCTTATGTTATTATTTTAAAGGTTCTGCTATGCATGTTTTACTTAGAATACCAGTTTATGATAGACCAGAGGTTGAATTGGGGTTACTTGTGACTCCAAGTACCGTGTCCTATCCAGGGTGTAGACGCGGGGCGTGATAGTGTGGTGGTCTTGATACTTGTTTATGACAATTTGTCTCTCTTTATATTGATGTATTTTTCTTGGATGGCTAATATCAATAGATGAATGTATGAGAAAATTTGATAATTTTTATGATTGTATTTGTGATAGGCCAGTGGCCTTGAGTATTATATTACTAACATTCAATTGATCTTATGAATAATGGAACAATTCTTTTGATGATGTCAAAAGGGGAAAAATATATACCCTTATTATTTATAACTCTGTCACGCCCCGCCTTGGGAGGCATGACTAGCACCTAGTGCCCTACTAGGATCTGAACTGCTGAGCTGACTGAGCCTAAGAACCTCTGGTGAAGGGATGACTCTAACTCTAGAATCAAGAAAATAACGGGCTATATAGCGGCTGTAAATACAACCCTCGGCCGACAAGGCCTATAGCCACTTGTAAAAATAAACAGCTAACCAGAAACAAACCAACATACGGAGTCCTATGCGGGCTGACAAGGCCACCATGATATCTAGTTATAACTGGAAAGTAAAATCAGATGCTAAACGGAGCTATGAGCCGACAAGGCCACCAATCAACTAAACAAGGCCCCACACGGCCAACACACACAGTCTAAAAACATATTGGCCCCATATGACCGATATTATCTAACCACAGGGAAGTAATGCAATCTGCAAGCCTCTAGGAGTAATAAGATGGTCGGGACAAGGGCCCGGCCTACCCGTACTGTACAAACAAAAGAAATAAACCTCTATCACACAAGCTTCGGAAGAAAGGAGCTGATGGCTCTGTACAGTTGACTGGAACTACAAGGGACCTGCTCCTCGTCTATCCGCACCTGCAGGAAAGTAATGCAGCGCCCCAGAAGAGGGCGTCAGTATCACAGGTACTGAGTATGTAAAGCAATAACTTTAAATGACTAAAAGTAAGAAATAGAACTGAAAACAACTAAAGTAAAGAAAATGGTCTGAAGCTTACTGAGGTAGTGAAATCAGGACTAAACATAACTGTAACAAGGAAGGTAGGGTTCATACCTTGCAAGTGAGACGTCTTATTGTCAAACTATCAGTACTAAAGCAAACATAAACCTTACCTGGCCCCCATAAGCTGGAAGGTACAATAAGCACAAAACAACCAACTTGGGCCCCCATTAGCCCTAGTGAGTACACCTCAATCTATATACCCCTACCTAGGTCATACTGAGTCAACTACCAACTATAAGCATCTTGCCGATCCCCTGGGTCTACAATTGGGCCCGCTCAGCCCCTGACTGTAGCTGTTTTTAGTCTGGAGGACTCCTGATATCTACACCCCGGGCGTATGTGCTCGGCGAGGGTGTGTATAAGGCCAACCATGGCAAATATGAGGATCTGGATCCCCATCTTCATCCCTTGCGGATGGCATGCCGCTCCGTAGAGCGACGTATCCTCGCCTCTGGCGGGCAACGACACAACTATTAACCCTGGGGTGGTCACGGAAGCTATACAGGTATAATCCAACCCAAAATAATACAATTCACGGGTCTCAACTGATAACAACAACTAAACATGATAACATACTCCTAACATGCTTTACTGGGATTCATACTGGACTACTATGCTGAAGAAACTATCTTACCGAAAGAAAATGCCTTAACATATCTCGATTGCTGGTTTCTAATTAACTGATAGGTCCCAATTTGTATTCAATATCTCTTCCCAACTGAAATCATGTTATTAGAAAGATAGGACTAGTTTTATCAATAAATTCGGCAAAACGGAAAACTTTATATATAAATATTAACTATATTCCAACTTTACGGATCATGGTAGAAACCTCGTTATTTCTCAAAAGTCTAGAAGGGAGAAATGCTTACTTTAATCCTGGGATCATATTGACACTAGTTTGGAGCAATTCCAACAACTTTGGCTCGGCGGGACGATGATTTGCCGGGTGAATTTCACGAAACTAACTCCGTAGAAATGCTCCCTACAGCCTTATACTTCGATACTCGAAAGAAGTTAATTTGAATTTGGACGGCGTTTAGCGGCGTAATCGGATGAAAATTAAATGTTTCCCTTCGTCCCTATCCTCTGCTGGTCGAGTTATATGGATTATAACTTAACTTCTAAGTGTGAGACACTTATATACTTGAGGCCACAAACGAGGCAATGTGACACGTTGCTCAATGCATTGATTCTGCTCCATTCCACATTGGCTAACGCGCTGATTATGCTCCGTGCCACTTTTCTCCTCTGGCAGCTTGGTTCAACCTCCTCTCGCGAAATCCCCACTTAGCACTCGTTCGGCCTTTCCACGGTCCCTTTCCTCGTACATATAGCACTCTAAAACTATCAACCAACATGCGAATAGGCCGACTAAACACTAGAAATTTATGGGGTGTAATATCCTCCCCCCCTTAAGAACATTCATCCTTGAATGTTAACTTCTACTTGCAAGGACTTTAACCTTGCAATTACTTATTCTGGAAAAATTTCGACAGATTCTCCCCTGAAATATGGACTATCAAAAACCCCTAAAACGTAGAAAAGTCCAATATAGGTACTCCACATAATACTATGACATTAATTTTACAATTGACTGAAATCAATTATCTCACATATACATGTATGTAATGCAAGGAGCTTCTTCATAAGCTAACTCCTCAGTGATTTGGATGTCTTTGACTGGAACAATCGGGGAGGGATCTCTTATACACTTCCTCAGCATTGATACGTGAAAAATTGGGTGAACGGATTCTAATTCTGGGGATGAATCAAACTAATAATCCACCTGGCCTATCCTTCGGCGAATCTGATAAGGCCCAATAAACCTCGTGCTGAGCTTGCCTTTCTTACCAAATCTCATCACTCCCTTCATCGGTTAAAACTTCAGGAATACCCAGTCACCCACATGAAATTCTAGGTTTCTTCGCCGCATATCAACATAAGATTTCTGGCGGCTCTGAGCAGTCAACAGACGTTCCCTGATAAGCTTTACTTTCTCTTCTAACTGATGAATAATATCTAGCCCAATTAATGCTGATTCTCCTACATCAAACCAACCAGCTGGAGATCTGCACTTCCGCCCATATAACGCTTCGTCAGGCACCATCTGAATTGCTTAATGATAATTGTTATTATGGGAAAATTCAATAAACGGTAGATGTTCATCCCACCTGCCTTCAAAATCTAGCACACACACCCGTAACAAATCCTCAAGCGTCTGGATTGTACGTTCTGCCTGTCCGTCTGTTTGAGGATGGAAGGCTATGCTCAGGTTAACCTGCGTCCCCAGGCCCCTTTGAAAAGATTTCCAAAACTTAGCTGTAAACTGCGGCCCTCTGTCAGAGAAAATTGACAGCGGAACACCATGCAATCTGACTATTTCTCTAATATACCGCTCAGCATAATCTTTGGCTGAAAAGGTCGCCCTCATTGGCAGAAAGTGAGCTAATTTTGTCAACCTGTCGACAATTACCCAGATAGATTCATATTTACGCCTGGTACGAGGTAACCCTACTACGAAATCCATATTAACTGCCTCCCATTTCCATAAAGGCATGGCTATATCCTGTGTCAGTCCACCTAGTTTCTGATGTTCAGCTTTCACCTGTTGGCAATTGGGACGCAGAGGCGATCCCTATATCTCAAAACTCCATCCTCGGTTACTTGGAAATCTGTCATTTCTCCTCGCTGGATCCTATTTCTGAGCTGAACCAGGCTAGGATCTTCATACTGTCGTTCTTTCACTTCCACAACAAATGATGACACTGCAGTATGATGGATTACCGCTCCATTGTCTCTAGATTCTACTATACAAACGGCTAAACTGGCTAGCTGATGCAATTCTCGGGCCAATTCTTGCTGCTTGGGCTGTAAATATGCCAGGCTTCCCATGGATTTGCGGCTAAGGGCATCTGCTACAATATTGTCCCTTCTTGGGTGATATAAAATATTCACATCGTAATCCGTTAACAGCTTCAACCAGCGACTTTGCCGCAAATTCAACTCTTTCTAGGTGAAAATATACTGTAGGCTTTTGTGATCAGTGAAAATATCTACGTGGATGCCATACAGGTAATGTCTCCGTATTTTCAAGGCATTAATCACTTCGGCTAACTCCAGATCATGGGTAGGGTAGTTCTTCTCATGCTTCCTCAACTGCCTGGAAGCATAGGCAATCACCTTACCATGCTACATCAAAACACATCCTAGCCCAACACCCGAAGCATCACAATAGACTGCATAACCCTCTATTCCT
>JACEIK010016843.1:0-14264 GCA_018107945.1 Datura stramonium
AAATCATAAATCATTCTTCATCATATGGGCATTGCCCAATGCTTCATTATACTCAATTCTTTCAAAATATGCTCATAAACATGGGTAATTTGGATTCATGAATTTTCATAATCATTAAACTTAAAATAATGAATATTCATCATAAATCATAATTTTCATGAACTTCCATGAATGGGCAATTTAGACTTAAAAAGATTGAAACATGATTTTTTACGAAAATAATACTAAACCAACCTAACTTGCATATTTCAATAAATAAAACTCAATTAAAACATACACATAAGGAGAAATCACATTGACATGCTTTGGGTAAAACCCCATTGAATTTGAGTAGGCGAATTCATGACTTTAATCTAAATTGGGCATGGGTTAGGAAGAATTCCACCCACTTTAAAACCCTACATACCTGGGATTGGAGAGGCTCGAAGTTCCTTGAACACCCACAAAGAAATTGAAGAAAAATTTTGGGAAGAAGGCCTTGAATCTCCCAAAAACCTCTCTAGAATCCTTTCATGAGAATGGGAATGTCTAAAGGACTTAATTCATATTATTATACTTAGAAAATATCCAAAATGACGTAGTTTAGGGGCTAAAAATGAGGAAAGGTCGAAAATACCCTTAAAATAATTTCCCTGAAAATTATCCCGGATGGACCAATGACCGTCCCAACGAGTCGTGGCAACATACCACGGCTCGTGGTATCGAGTCGTTGGGTGCACTACCTCATAGCACATGTCAGATACTTTCCCATGACTCGTCAGGACGAGTCGTTACTTCAAATCACGTGTCGTTGAATCGACCGTCGTCAACTCCTTGACCAAACTGACTCCCCTTTCCACGAGCCTCATCACGACTCATTGTGACTTCCAACGAGTCATGATTTCTATCCGTTGAATGCACTAGAAACCTCAACCAACTAATAACGACTTGAAACAATGGGTCATATTCTCTCACCACGGATCGTGGGATGGACCATTGCTTCCTTCTTAGCCTAAGTCCCAACCTCCCAACGACTGGTGTGAACGGCTCGTTGTTCCTGACAACAGATCATTATATCATCCATTTTTTCCTCTGATTCGCTGATTTCTCAAACCACGACTGCATATGATGACTCATGGTATCCTAGCACGAGTCGTAGGTTTGTCCGTCCTGTGATATTTTCACCAGTTTTCTGCACTTTTAAATTTTAACTCTCGGGTCTATTCTTATGCCTTTCTGAGGCATTACAATATCTCCCCCCTTGGGAACATTCTTCCTCAAATGTAGGAAACAAGCAGCAAACAGAAACATACAATTCATCATAGCTATATACTGATCATTTTAACTGAAACTTTCACGGAATGACTACCTCTGAATCAAATCACATAGCTGAACTGATATCATGATTCACATATGCATTCATACACATAAAAGAAAATTGCACACATAAATTGAACATGAAAACTAAATAGAGTCATAGGAAAAAACTGATACCTCAAGTCGGAACTGAGACGGTAAGAACAAATGTGGGTATTTAGCCATCATACCCACTTCAGCTTCCCACGTAGCTCCCTCAACATTTCGATTCCTCCATAATACTTTAACTGAAGCTACTTTTTTGCTCCTTAGCTTACGGACTTGACGATCTAAGATTTGCACTGGAATTTCTTCATAATTGAGGTTGTCCTTCACTCCAATGCTGTCTAGTGGAACTACCATGGCTGGATCACCCAAGCACTTCTTCAAAAGTGACACATGAAAGACGAGATGAACTGAAGATAGCTCTGATGGAAAGTCAAACTCATATGCCACCTTACCAACTCTCCTCACAACCCGGTAGGGGCCAACATAGCGGGGATTGAGTTTACCTTTTCTTCCGAACCACATGACTCCCTTCATGGGAGATACCTTTAGAAATACCCAATCGTCTACACCAAACTCCAAATCTTTTCTCCTCACATCAACATACGATTTCTGACGACTCTGAGCAATTTTCAATCTGTCCCGTATCAATTGAACCTTCACCATCGCCTCGTGAATCGAATCTGGGCCTATCATAGCTGCCTCACCAACCTTGAAGCATTCGATGGGAGATCTACACCTACGCCCATAAAGAGCCTTGAACGGTGCCATTTGGATACTGGAGTGGTAACTATTTTTATAAGCAAACTCGATCAAGGGAAAATGATCATCCCAACTACCTTTAAAATCCATAATACATGCCCTCAACATATCCTCAAGGGTCTGAATGGTTCGTTCTGCCTGGCCTTCTGTTTGCGGATGGAAGGCTATACTAAGCTTAACTTGCGTCCCAAGTCCTTTTTGAAAAGAACACCAGAATTGAGAAGTAAACTGAGTACCCCGGTCTGAAATAATAGAAAAGGGCACTCCATGAAGACAAACTAACTCCCGAATATACAACTTAGCATAATCCTCCGCTGAATCCGTGGTCTTGACCGGTAGGAAGTGTGCCACCTTAGTTAGCCTATCCACCACCACCCAAATGGAGTCATAGTGTCGGCAAATATGAGGTAGGCCTGTAACAAAATCCATATTAATCTCTTCCCACTTCCAAGTGGGGATGCTGATATCCTGAAGTATGCCTCCCGGCCTTTGGTGTTCGACTTTCACTTGCTGATAGCTTGGACATTTTGCCACGAACTCCGCAATATCCTTCTTCATACCATCCCACCAATAGATTTCTCGCAAATCCCAATACATTTTCGTGGATCCTGGATGAATATAATATCTGGTACCATGCGCCTCATGCAATATCCAAACTCTCAAATTATCGACATCCAAAACACATAGTCGACCATGGTATCGTAGCACACCATCTCCCCCTGGGGAGAAGACCTCTACCTTCTAACTCCTCACCGCCTCCTTCAGCATCCTTAATATTGGATCCTCGTCTTGCCTGGATTTAACATCAACTACCAAGGATTATTCTGACCCGTTATGTACAAAAACACCACCATCGGTCGAATTAATCAGTCTAACTTCCATCCTTGCGAGCCAGTGGACATCGTTCACCAAATCCTTCTTTCCATCATTCACGTGGAACACACTTTCCATGGAGAGTCTACTAAGCGCATCCGCAACCATATTAGCTTTGCCCAGGTGGTAAAGGACACTCATGTCATAGTCCTTAAGTAATTCCAACCACTTCCTTTGCCGAAGATTTAGATCCTTCTGGGTGAACACATACTGCAAGATCTTGTGATCCATAAATACATCCACGTGAAACCTATATAAGTAATGCCACCATATCTTCAATGCAAACACCACTGCAACCAACTCAAGATCGTGGGTCGGGTTATTCTTTTCATGAACCTTCAGTTGTCTCGAGGGGTATGCTATTACCTTCCCACGCTGCATTAACACACATCCTAGTCCGACTCTGGAAGCATCACAATAGACAACAAAGCCATCGATACCCTCGAGTAATGTCAACACTGGTGTTGAGGTTAGTCGGTCCTTCAACTCTTGGAAGCTTTTCTCACAAGCATCTGAACATTGGAATTTCACCTTTTTCTGAGTCAATTTAGTCAAAGGTGTCGCAATATATGACAAACCCTCCACAAACCTTCTGTAATAACCTGCTAGGCCCAAGAAACTCCGAATTTCTGAAGGACTCACCGGTCTAGGCCAATTCTTCACCGCCTCTATCTTCTGGGAATCCACCATTATGCCTTCACTTGATACCACATGGCCTAGAAATGCTACCGAGTTCAGCCAAAATTCACACTTGCTAAACTTTGCAACAACTGATGATCCTTGAGGGTTTGCAACACTATTCTCAAATGAGTGGCATGCTCCTCCTTGCTCTAGGAGTATATAAGAATGTCATCGATGAACACAATCACGAACATATCAAAATATTGTTTGAACACCCTGTTCATCAGGTCCATAAAAGTTGCAGGAGCATTGGTCAGCCCAAAATACATAACAACTAATTCTTAGTGACCATACCAAGTCCTGAAAGCGTTCTTCGGGATGTCACTCTCCCGAACTCTGAGCTAGTGATACCCGAACCTGAGGTCAATCTTGGAGAAGCACTTGGCACCCTGAAGCTGGTCAAAAAATCATCGATCCTAGGTAAGTGGTACCTGTTCTTGACAGTAACCTTGTTCAACTGTCGGTAATCAATACACATGCGAAGGGAACCATCCTTCTTTCGAACAAATTGAATTGGTGCACCCCATGGAGACTAGCTCGGCCTAATGAAACCCTTGTCCAAAAGATCCTTTAACTGATCCTTCAATTCCTTTAGCTCGGCGGGAGCCATCCTGTAAGGAGGGATAGAAATAGGCTGCATATCTGGAAATAGATCAATATCGAAATCAATTTCCCTTTCCGGAGGACACCTGGAAAATACTCGAGAAACACCTCCAGGAATTCACACACCACCGGAACTGACTGAATAGTCGGGGTCTCGGACTCCACATCCTGAACCCTAACTAGGTAGTACATGCACCCGTTAGAGATCATCTTCTATCCTTAAGATAGGAAATAAATCGACCTGCTGGCACTACCAAACTACCCTTCCACTCCACAACTGACTCACTCAGAAAACGAAACTCCATGGTACGGGTCCTACAATTAATCGAAGCATAACATGCAAACAACCAATCCATACCCAAAATGATGTCAAAATCAGTCATGACATATTCTACAAAGTATGTGGATGTAACCTTATGCAACACAGTGACCGGGCACCCTCTATACACCCGTCTAGCTACAACCAAATCACCGACAGGGGTAGAAACTTAAAACGGTTCTAACAAGGTCTCGGGACAAACTTCAAGGCTACTAGCAATGTAAGGAGTCATGAAAGGCAATGTAGCTCCCAGATCTAGCAAGGAATAAACATAAATATGAAAGAAATGCAACATACCAGTGACCACGTCTGGCGAAGCCTCTTGTTCCTGGCGCGAGGCAAGGGCATAGAATCAGTTTTGGTGTTGACCGCCACCCCACACTAGTAGATGCTCCCTGTGGAGCTGAACGGGCTGGAGCTGCTGCTATCTTGGTGGTCTGTGCTCAACCCCTATCATCACCCTGTCTAGCATATGGGCATGCTCGACACATGTGCCCAGGTCTACCACACCCAAAACAGACATGTGAACCAAGCAGGCACTCCCCAGTGTGACTCTTTCCGTACTTCCCGCAAGCTGGAGAGGTATACTCTAACTGGGTGCCCCTCGGATCCTTTGACCCTGAAACCCTAATCCTCTGATCACCCCTGGGTCTGGATGGAACAGTAGCTGATGATGGCGCTGGGGCTAGTGACCTCTGCTGAAACTGTGGACGATAGCCACCGCAGGACCTCTAATGCAAAAATCCACGACTATTTGTCAGAGCCCTCTTTGCCTCCCTCTCCCTCGCATGAGCCTCCTCCATCTGTTGGGCATACAACATTATGCAAGGAAATTCCATATCCTGGTGAAGCATGGTAGTCCTGCAATCCTTGTCTAAATAACCAGCCACACCATGAATGAATCGGCTCACCTGCGCCCTCTGATCCATCACCAACTTTGGGGCGTACTTTGACCAACGAGTGAACTCAAGCGAATACTCCAGCACTATCATCTTTCCCTGCTTGAGGTTCACAAACTCAGCCGCTTTCAATTCCCTCATCTCCCAAGGGAAGAACCTATCGAGAAAGGCCATGTGGAACTCATCCCAACTGATAGGACCAGCTCCCGCTGCCCTGCTGTCCTTCCATTTCTTGTACAAAATATGAGCGAATCTTTTAGCTGATAAGAGGCCAAGTCCACACACTCCCCATTTGTCACTCCCATAACCTAAGTAACCTTCAGGATCCCTTCAATGAACTCACGTGGATCCTCATCCACCTTCAATTCCGTGCACTCAGGAGGGTTCATCCTCAAGAAGTCTCTAATCCGAGCCGCCGCCTCATTGCCATTCTAGGAACCTGCACAGTATCCTGTTGATTTACCTAAGCGGTCAAGGCCTATGCCAACATCTGAATCGCCACCCGAAACTCAGCATGGGCAGCCGGCTCCGGTGCCTGGGGCTCCGGAACAGGTGGGGCTTGATGATTCCCATGTTCATTGCCATCTCCGTGGCCTTCATAATATCCACTCCTCCTTTCGTTCATTCTTCTCGGAGCCATAATTCTACAATCGCGACTCACACGAGTTTGAAGGATGGAGAGACCTTTCATCGCACGACATAGAACATGAAAGAAAGGAACATTTCCTAAAAAAGTTTAGTAGCCTCTTCGTCATAGGTGTGGCACGCTTCACACCCATGAAAATGAATCTACCTAACGCGGATTTCGGACCCACCTAGGACACTTCAAAACCTATTTCTCTTATATCAAGTTTTTCACGACCCGAACGTACAACCGGATTATAGAAACGTGAAAAGGGACGCCAAGTCGACCCATGGCTCATGCATACAACTATTCTCAGTCAAATAAGCAGAACGAAAATCATAAGGATATAGCGCTAACGTAATCATAACATAGCATCAAGAAATACCAAATGTTTACACAGCTGAAAACTACATACTTGTCTGAAAGCCTCTAAAACATAAGATGGATTGATGGGACAACATCCCCAACTAACCTAACTAGTACTGAAACATAAAAAACATGGAAGTCTATCCAACGGCCCTCGGAACATGATGACTCACCAATAAGCTGATATTGTAGGCTAGGGTGAACTAAAGATGAGGATGAGCCTGAGATCCGTCCTAGTAACATGAAACGATACAACATAGGAAGTATGCGATCAGTACGTGGAATGTAATGAGTATGCAAAGTAAGTAAAAAGAACATTTTAAAAGTAAATTAAAACTCATAAATAGACATAGGAGGAGGACATCATGCTTGCATCAAAATCTTCGCAATGTAACATATGGCTCAAGACTTTCAAATCATTTATAATCATTCATTATCATAATCGTAAGTAACCTTATCAAAATATAACTTGAGCCAAATAACGTAAACATAACAATGCATAAAAATATGCGGAACAATGGGAGGACTCATCATAACTGACACCATCATGGTAAAGCCTTTCATGATGCCCCACTATCTCACTCAAGTTGGCAGAGCCAACCCTGGCTTTCCAGGCGAGGGTCGTGCATAAGGCGTGATATCACATTTTAGGGGATCATTATTATAACATCATAACATTTACAATCCACGGTGGCACGTGGTTATGAGACACCAGCGTAGTCCTTTGAATGCCGGGCTGCTCGGTGCTAGACACGGCTCTCAAAAACATGCATATAGGCTCATACATAAATCATTAACATCATGTATAAAAATTCATTGGATAAGATATAACATTTATCATCATTGATCCCATTTAAAACATGCTTAGACAATAATCAAGGCCTTTTTATCGGCCAATATCATAAATTGATAAATCATGAAATTCATTTCATAAACCATAAATCATTCTTCATCATATGGGCATTGCCCAATGCTTCATTATACTCAATTCTTTCAAAATATGCGCATAAAAATGGGTAATTTGGATTCATGCATTTCCATAATCAATAAACTTAAAATAATGAATATTCATCATAAATCATAATATCTATGAACTTCCATGAATGGGAAATTTAGACTTCAAAAGAGTGAAACATGATTTTTAATGAAAATAATACTAAACCTGCCCAACTTGCATATTTCAATAAATAAAACTCAATTCAAACATACCCATAAGGAGAAATCACATTGACATGCTTTGGGTAAAACCCCATGGAATTTGAGTAGGAGAATTCATGACTTTAATCGAAATTGGGGATGGGTGAGGAAGAATTCCACCCACTTTAAAACCCAAAATACCTGGTATTGGAGAGACTCGAAGTTCCTTGAACACCCACAAAGAAATTGAAGAAAATTTTGGGGAAAAAGGCCTTGAATCTCCCAAAAACCTCCCTAGAATCCTTGCATGAGAATGGGCATGTCTAAAGGACTTAACTCATATTATCATACTCAGAAAATATCCAAAATGATGTAGTTTAGGGGCTAAAAATAAGAAAAGGTCGAAAATACCCTTAAAATAATTTCCCTGAAAATTGTCCAGAACGAACCAACGACCGACCCAATGGGTTGTGGCAACATACCACAACTCGTGGTATTAAGTCGTTGGGTGCACTGCCTCATAACACATCTCAGATCCCTTCCCATGACTCATCAGGACAAGTCGTTACTTCAAACTATGGGTCGTTGAATCAACCGTTGTCAACTCTTTGACCAAACTGACTCCCCTTTCCACGAGCCTCATCACGACTCATTGTGACTTCCAACGAGTTGTGGTTTCCATCCGTTGAATGCACTGGAAACCTCAACCAACAAGTAACGACTTGAAACAATGGATCGTTGTCTCTCACCACAGATCGTGGGATGACCCATTGCTTCCTCCTCAGCTAAGTCCCAACCTCCCAACGACTGGTGACAACGACTAGTTGTTCCTAACAACGGGTCATTGTAACGTCCGTTGTTTCCTCTGGTTCTCTGACTTCCCAAACCACGACTCCATATGACGACTCGTGGTATCCTACCACGAGTCGTAGGGTCTTCCGTCCTATGATATTTTTGCCAGTTTTCTGCACTTTTAAATTTTAACTCCCAGGTCTATTCTTAGGCCTTTCCAAGGTACTACACTTGGCTAGGCTTATGCACGTCTGGTGCACGCCTGCAACTCAATTCAAGAAAACAACGAGCTATATCTCAAATGTAAATACAGCCTCCAGCCAACAAGGTCATATAGCCACCTATAAAAGAAAACAGCTAACCAACAATAAGAAATAAAAGGGAATCCTATGCGGGCCGACTAGAACATCATGTCGTCTACTTTTACTAGAATGAAAATCAGGCATCTATAATTATACTACAGCCGACAAGGCCACTAAAAGCTAAACAAGGCCCCACATCGCCATCACACAAAATAAAACCTATATAGGCCCCACACGACCAACAAAAAAATAAACAACTGAAAATTTGTAATCTGCAAGCCTCTAGGAGTGGAATAATGGTCGAGACAGGGCCCGGACATACCCATAAACTATAAAATCAAAAGAGAAAACCTTCTAACTATTAGCCCCAGAGCAAGGAAGCTAACTGGACTGTTGAATCTTGATGAAAGCTAAGGAGGTCCTAATCCACGTCTATCCGCACCTGCAGGCAAGTAATGCAGTGCCCCAAAGATGGGCATCAGTACAATACATATCGAATATGTAAGGCAGTAAAAGAAAATGACTGAATAATACTGATATTGAAGTTGAAAAGTTCAATAAGAGAGATAGAGAATTAACCTGATATAATCTTATAACCTGCTGTACAACTAACAATAAATAGTACAAAAAAGAACCTTACCTGGCCCCCATAAGCCCCGAGGTACATCCAGCACAAAATAACTCGCCCGGGGCCCCATAAGCCATGGTGAGTTCACTTTAATTTATATACCCCTAAACAGGTCAAAATGAGTCAAAAGGTAACTATAGCCATCCTACCGGTCCCCTAGGTCTGCACTGAGCCCGCTCGGCTCCTGATTTGTAGTTGTGTCTGAGTCCGGAGGACTCTTGATAACTGCACCCTGGGCACAAGGCTCGATGAGGGTGTTCTGCCGATACGATATAAAGATAATAGTCCATTCATGGAATGGACTATAATACAGTCCTTGAGCCTCTTCATCATCTTTGGAGACGTTATATCGCTCCTTGGAGCGACGTCATATAGCCTCTGGCAGGCGACGACACAGCTAGTAACCCTGAGGTTGGTCATGGAAGGCTATACAGGGCAGGGTCAATCCCGATCTAAACATAAAGTACTGGTCTCAACTAACAATAGAAACTAATCACAATAAACATACTTATGACTTTATTATGAGGGCTCAAGCTGTATTACAATGCTATAGGAGGTAACTTGCCGAAGGAAGTCGCCTCAACATACCTCGATTGTCGTTTCATGAATAACCAACGAGTTTCAGCTTGTATTCGTCAGCTCTTTTCAACTGTAACTTTGATACTGAAAGAATGGGTCTAATTTAAATACTAAATGCAGCAAAAACAATAACTTTTGATACTAATAGAAACTATATTTCAACTTCGGAAAATACGGCCGAAAACCTATAATATCCCAAGAGTTCAGAAGGGATAAATACTTACCTACAGCCTGTGGTCATTTAGGAATCAATTTGGAGAAATTCTAACAACTCTTTCTCGGTAGTGTTTCGATTTGCTGCACGTATTTTTTGAGAAATAACTCTGTAGTAACGGCGTTTGATAGCGAAATTGGACGAAAATCTACTAAAACCTCCATATTCTCTCTACTTGGCTGAAGTCTTATAATGAAAATGAGTAAAAATGAATGAAGGATATATATATATATACTTGGGCGGTGGACTGGGGTGCACCTCGTGTCGTCCATCGCAGCAACCCCAGTGTCGCGCCGCACCTCCAAAGGAGCCAGTAGGCCTGGCGCGCCGCGCTGGACAATACGCTGCTGGCTGGCGCGTCGCGCTGGTGCGCTGGCCCTGCGCGCACTGGTTCCGTCTGATCCCGCTTCCGAGGCTTTTCTACACACATCATGCTCTTTTTATCCGTTACAAATCCACGCGTACGCTTACTAATCATTAATATTTACGAGGTGTAACATGTACGAGGGTTTTTCTTGCCTTGTTTATTTTCCCTCGGGGCATGCTATCTAGTAGAACCGACATGGTTAGGATTTTATTTTCTTGGTTTGTGATTTTTGTTTAATAAGAAAGTAGCTTAGGAATACTCAGTCAATGAAAGTGCACAAGTTTTGGATTTCTTGAAAAAAATTTGACCATGTTTAAAATGTTTTTGATGCATTAGTTGAGTACTTGTGACTGCATGCATGATTTTTTGGATCTTTTGATGTCATTTAGTGTATTAGCATGAGCAGTCTTATTAAGCCATGTATAAACCAAATAGGTAAAGTGAATATAAGTCATGTTCCATGAGTGAGTGAGGCTTGATACTTAGTTCAGTTTTGTATTGAAGATCTAGAACTTATCTGGTTGGTCTTTGCATAGGCTAAGGATGGTTGGTTAGGATATGATCATAGGCCATTTCTGTTAAGCTCACTTTTAACCTAAATGACCCTACCAAAATCATATGATTCCCTTGATCCCAATTTTGAGCCTTTAATAGACCATTTTTCTTTGATTAACCGATGAACCGTACCCTTTTATTTTATAATGAACCTGTTTTTACCCTAGTCCTTTCTTGTACATTGTGAACCTCAACATAGGCAAAATGCCTAAGTTGAGGGTGGCGAGAGTAGGGGTGCATAAATGGTTGGAACGAGGAAAAGAGAAAAAAAGAAAAGGTGAAAATTGAGGTGTGGTGTGAAAAATGAAAAAAAAAGATGAAAAAGTTGAAATTTTTTAAAAAGAAAATTAATGCTTGAAAAGGTTGAAAACACACCACACTCATACAAATGCTTACAAAAGAGGTGAAAAGGGAGGAAAAGGAATGAAACAAAAAGAGAGTAAAATAGGTGAATGGTGAAGCTAATGTATGTACTTCCAAGGAAGGGTTAGTCACTTAAAAATATCTCATATTTATCATGTCCATCCCTAAAGCCTATATTACAAGTCGCAGCAAGTCTTATAGTGATCCTAATCTGACCATCTGATAGACCGAAGTAGAGAAAATAAGGGCAAGCCTATGGTATCTGATAAACAGTACTTGAAACTTCTTTGTGAGAGTGAGAGTCTCACTTGTTCAGTCCCATGCCATATCTGTTACTATATCTATGAGTGGGGACTTCATTTGCTATGAGGATACATGGGTTATGTTTACTTCTACCATTGGTCTGTGCAAAAAGCATCAGCGATGACTTGATTTCCTGTTGATAGCCAGATGACATGTCTTGATCCCTGCTTATCATGTTTTGTGGCTGTTTATAGTACATTAGATGATGTTGGTTCATTGAAGAAGGGTCAAAAGTTGTTGAATTTATAGTGCAAATTTTGTTAGGTGTTGACTGTAGTATCCTAGGTTTATTTTCTAGTTGAGCGTCGTGTTTAGTTTTTTCTTTTCTTTGCCTGAGGACATGCAAAAGTCTTAAGTTGAGGGTGTTGATATGTTATGAGTTTACAGCACTTTCAACGCTCAAAACTAAGAAAATAACATGGACTTAGGTGTGTTTATTTGGATATAAGGCACTTTTTCTTTGATTACAGGAAAAATAAGTGTAGGAGCATGAATGTGCAAAAGATAGACTTAAAGTGCAAAAAATGGGCTAGAGTCAGTCTCAGAATGAGCCATAGGTTGATGGTACGAGTCATACTGAGAACCATGGAAAGTTTCAAATGACTGGATTGTGAAGAGTGCAACCTACAACTCTTAGTATGAGCCATACAACACTGGTACGAGCCGTAACACTGATTCATGGAAATATTCTGTCACGATCCGAACGTAGACCCGGATCATAATACAGGACAAGTATCCCCAAAGACCCCAAGTCAACCCATGGTATGAGCATACATAGAATTCATTCACATAAGCGGAAGGCTTAACATAAGGCATATTGGGAACATATCGACATATCAAACCGGCAGAATCACTTAGAAATACATAAGTTGAATTCTATACTTTGTCTGAAAGCCTCTACTACAATGATGGGTTGATGGGAAAACACCCCCAACTAACTCGAACATGTACTGGAACATAAAGTAGAAACATGTCTATCAATTAGCCCTCGAAACATGAGGACTCACCAATACGTTGAAATCAAACTCTGAGACGAACTAGGGATACAGGTGATCCTGAGAATAAGGTCCTGTATCATAAACGATACAACATAGAAAGTATGAGATCAGTACATTGAATGTACCAAGTAATCAAGGTAAGTAAAATTGACACTTAAAACATAGAAAACTCATAAATGATTAAAAGAGTAGGACATCATGTACGTATCGTAAACATCACAACATAACATAAGGCTCAAGGTTTTCGAAATATTCATAATATAAACATAATCATAATTATAGGAGAAAAGATTTACTTAACATAACTTAAGCCAAAATACGTAATCATAAGCATTCATATATCATGAGGAACAGTGGGAGATTCTCTTAACCTACATACCCCGTATGAGCACACATGAAGTCCGACTTGTAAACCTAGTTAGGAGGTCGTTCGTACCTTGCAAAGGGTAGAACCATGAAGGGCGTGATATCACCATGGAAAGGGCCAATTGGGCCGGGGACAGTCATAAAGGAGGTCCCAGCATACCAAGGGTGGCGCGTAGTTTATGAGATCCGGGGCTTAACTTGAGCCCCGAACCTACTTGGTGTTCGATACTACTCCCAAAACATATATTGTGCTCATATTATAACATACATGAATTCATGGGCTAGTTAAATCATGATAATCATAAACATACTTGTGCATATGCGAACTAGCCATGAGTCGTGAGTCGGCCAAAGCATAATTCATGAATCATAAAATTCATACATACTTGTAGATTATGCATATAGCTTGAAATTCATAAAAATAATGATGGTTAATTGATTAAATCCATAATTTAAATCATAATTCATGTTGGGCTTGTATATATCATTAATGGAAAAGTAGATCATAAATCAATTCATCATGGGTCATGCATATTTAGGCTAAATTCAATATAAATCAAAATCGATAACATTATAAATAATTTAAATCATAAAAATTTGATCAAAAACCCTTTGAATATAATAAGATTCAAAAATCACAAAGCCCATTAATAATCATTAGATTTTTATATAAATCTACTTCAAAACCCCATAAATTTTTGATAGAATTTTCATGAAATCGTAGGGGATGGGCATGGGTGTGAAAGGAATAACCCATTGATAGCCTTACATACCTGAAAACAACTGATTCTTAATCTCCCTTGAATTCCCAAGAAGGAATTGGAAGAATTTGAAGAGAAAAGCCTTACATCACCCTATGAACACCTCTCTATACTCTTGCATGCATGAATGGGGATTTGGAATAAATTATACCCCGTAAAAACCCACCTTCCATAAGCTAAAATGAGGTAGTTTAGGGTCTTATAGCATGGAAAAGTCGAAAATGCCCTTAATGAATCTTCCTAAAAAACTATCCATATCGGTCCAACGGGTCATACCAATGAGTCGTTGGAAGGAACGACGACCCATTGTACCGCTCGTCGTGAGCACTGTTGTCACGCCCCGCCTTGGGGGGTATGACTGGCACCTGGTGCCCTGTTAGGACCTGAACTGCTAGACTACTGAGCCTAAGCACATCTGGTGCCTGGCTGG
>JACEIK010016845.1:0-14261 GCA_018107945.1 Datura stramonium
ATTAGTTTTATTTTCTTAAGCTCATAAATAAACCGACCCGTAGGCATCACAACGTTGCCCTTCCATTCTAGGACTAGCTCGCCTAGAAATTGAAATTTGTATAATTTTAGCTCGACATTCAATAGTGGCATAACAAGTGAATAGACAATGTATGCATATGGTAAGGTCAAAGTCAACCATTTTGAGCTTAATCAAATCTACCATAATGTCTTAGTTTAATGGTACAATTTTGATTGACCCGCCTAGCTATAACTGATTCTCCAACTAGAGTTGACACTGCAAATAGTTCCCACAACTTTTCTGGTTCAATTTCATACTTTCCTGCAATATAAGGAGTAATATATGACAATGTAGCCCTTGGATTTATTAGTGTATATACATCATGTGAGAAAAAAATGGTATACCTGTAACAACATCTAGGATGCCCCAGAGACCTAATGACCTATTAGTGCATAAAAGCGGTTCTGACCACTACTTGAAATAGAGGCTCTGCTTCCCCTACCTTTACCTCGACTTACAAATGTCTGAGGGAAAGCCCCCGGGGGATGAACACTAGATGAAGAGGTTACTGCTGACCCTGAGGGCTATTTTGTACCATCCTTACCTTTATTTGGATAATGTTGTATTAAGCTTCTTAGAAGCCCACATCAATAACACACATCCATACTATGAAGGCATGGTCCATGATATGTCCTTTTAAACTGAGGATAAGGTGGAAAAATTGTCTTCATCTAACCTAAATTCTCCTGACGATAGGTGATAGGTGCTTTAGAACCTTGAACTAATCCGGATTGAGCATGCTGATCATATATGAATTGTTGTGACTGGGTAGAGTACTATCTGCAGAATAGGTTGTCTGTCGGGTAGACTGGGGCCTAATACCATTCTAGTATCCTCCGTAAGACTCTGAAGATCTATTTCTTTCTCTTTGCTATCTTATTATGTTCTAACTATCTCAAAACTGATTCCTAATATTCTCTAAGTTCTGACAACTACCTGGATTTGAGAAATTTCCATATTCTCACTCAAGGATGTTATGGTGAAATTTTAATCAGATGGGGTCCCAAACTATTCAAAAAGCGGTGGACTCTTGCTTGCATTGTGTCCATAATAGAAGGAGCATATCTGGCTAAAGAGATAAACCTGCAGCTATATTATCAAACACTCATGTCGCTTTGTTTTAGGTTAAAAAACTTATCAACTCTGGCTTTTCTATATTCTCATTGAAGATAGTCTAGAAAGGCTGCTAAAAATTCCTCTCATTCTGCTAGATCCCTAGATCTCTCCTAGGCCTCATACCATAAAATAGCCACATCTCGTAGTCTGACAGATTCCAATTCCACTACTTTTGTCATTGAGGTATGCATAAATTTAAGTACCTTGTGAAGTTGATCGATAAAATCCTAAGTGTCCTCTTTTGGATTAGAACCTGTAAATATAGGAGGATTCAAGCTGATAAATTCTTGAACTCTTGAAATTTTAGATCCATCAGAAGATCTAGCCATTTGTTGTTTTTGTAATATTACTGTCTATGTTAGCAATTGGATTTCCTTCTCCATGTCCCTAATTGTTGAGCCAAGTGGGGGAATTAGGTCTCCTCTAACTGATCCTTTAGGAGAAGCTGGAACTTGGGTTACAAGATCCCTTCCTTCTTCCTCTGTCTCTGGCACCCCAAGACATGCCAACTGTACTGCTGATTCACCTTGGGCTTCATGCCCAATTCCGTGGCTAGGTTGGGCACGACTAGTACCTTCTTCTGCATCCGCATGAGCTCGTTGACTTTTAATATTCAACCCTATTAAAGGTATGGTTGTAACAATATTATAAAGCACGAGTTAGGTTCGGATTCTTATGGCTCAGCTCTATACGCACGATTCTAAGAGATAAAGAAACATAACCATCCCTAAATGTCTTGTAGCCTCCTGATTATAACTGTTGTGCACAATAAACTCATAAACAAGACTCTATAAGACATGGCTTGTAAACTTCCTAGGACTCAAAATACTCTGCCACCAAGTCTGTCATGTCCCAAGACTGGGGAGACGTGACTAGCACCCGGTGCCTCACTTGAAGAAACTAGCCACTGAAACTCTTACAACTCGAATAGCAATTGGTTTGACCAATCCGCCATGATGACATGGATACAATATAAGTATGAATAAATGACAATATTAAAACATGTATATATAAGGCTGACAAGCTGCAAATACCTCAGCTACAAAGTAACAAGTCGACAAGGATATGAATAGTACAACAACTAAATAGAATGGCCAATCAAGACACAAATGACATGCTGAAAACTCATAAAAATGTGTACAAGCCTCTAAGATTAAAATAACTAACATATAGTCAGATAGGTTCCCGACCTTCCCATCTTCCATACATATATTTAAAAATAAAGCTGAACCTCTAACTCTTCAACTCAAGAAAGAATTGGAGCTTACCAACACCATTGAAATCTATAACTTTTACTGGAGAGATCTATCTAGATTTCAATCTAGGCCTGTAGGAAAATGCAACATCCCCCAAAAATGTGAATGTCAGTATGAAAGAAAGTATTGATATGTAAGAAAGAGATATTATTTGAGTAAGTTGCAAATAGTAACCGAGGGCAGGATATAATATGAAACTTGAAAACTAAAATCTATGAGAGTCATTAAGCTTTTATCTCCTTTACACTACTTTCTTAAAAATTGAATACATGCCTCAACTCATACTATACCATACGCTGAGTACTCCTCAGCTCCCCTCCCCTACCCCACCCCACATATATATAAAATAGTCTCAATACGGCAATAATGTCTTGACACACTAACACACACAACTCACGCATATATATAGTGCCTCAATATGAAAGTAGTGCCTCGGCACACACTTATTCACACAAAAAAGTATTATTAAAAAGATTGATTTTTATAGTCAGTTATTAAAACTATTGTTGGCTAACTTCTTTAGACTTGAATTGAAAGAATATTTTTTGGAGCTCAACTTAACCACTGGATATGAATAAGAACTTGACTTGATAAACTATTATTATATACTTTCTAAAGCTTGATTATGGATCATAATAAAAAAGGAAAGTCGACATACACAACTTTCACTTCTAAATTCCTGATGCCAGCAAAGAAATGAGAAACCTTAACATACCTTATTTCTTTCAGTTATTATGCCTAGGATGACTTGAAATTTTCTTTCAATCATTATGCCTACAATATAGGTGAATAATGAATCTAATATTATCCCTTTTCACAACTCAACTTCACCAAAATAGTAGATAAATAATATTTGGACAGATTGTACATGCTGGTGTAACTTTGTTAGTGTATCACCACACTCTCCTAGCCCTTTTTAACACAATATATCCTCGCACTAATATACTGCCCCCAACCATAGAAAACACACAAAATAGCACCTACACAATGCATTATACCTGAAATACCACAACAACATATTCAACTCACAACTTTCAATCACCATCCCGTGAGTTCTTAACAACATTATAATAAGAGTTCTCCACCCAAAATTTCATACTAAAAAATGAACTTGGGCAGAGTACTTACCATACTTGAAGGGATATTCTTGTACTCTTTTCTTGTAGTCTTTGAAAAGCCTAAGTACTCTTCACATATACACCAAATAAAAGAAGAGAAAACTTCATAAAATGTCACACAACTTTAAGATTTCCACTTGGTTAAAGGGATTGGAATACTTCCTCAACTTCTCACCACATGCTATATTAGCCATATGTAGTAAATTAGTACCAAAATCATGAGTATTTTAACTAACTCAAGCTTGGAGAAAGATGAAATTTTCAAGAATTCTAAAGGACAAAAAGGGGAGGCATTTTGAGCTTAAGATGGAGGAGAGAAAGCTTATAATTATTAGATTTTTTTCAAGTATAAAGTGTGCCTTTGTAACACCTCAAAATTCCCTAAGATCAGCCCCAACAGTTGAATAAGAAAAAATAAAAAAATTTGCACCAGGTCACGGAACGACTCGTCAGGTAAGTCACGTGACGGATCATTAAGTGACACATTAAGTGGTGCCAAGATGAAGAAGATGGTTCTTCCAAAAAGTTATAACGTATGGGAAGAAGAGTCATTTAAGACCCCCTATGAGTCATTGTATGACCCATTAAGTGTGCGGTGGAGGTGAAGAGTGGATTTTTTCAGAATGGATTGAGGGAACGAGTCATCAAGTCCCTGACAACTCGTTAATTTACTTGTTAGGTGAGAAATATCAGAGAATGAGAGGAATATATCAGTGGCAATGGGTCAGGGGACGACCCATCAAGTCCCACAACAAATAATCTAGTTCCTCGTTGAGACTGGCAGGGTTATTTTTTCAGTCGGTTCATTAAGGGTGTTTTCATAATTTTCTAAGTTCCTAACTCCTAAACTAAGTTGTTTTGAGCTTAATAAGAAGGGTTTGACTCATCCTACGCCATCATTCTACTCCTAACCCTTTCACTAGAAGATCAAAGCTCAAGCGAAGTAAGAATTCCCATCTTCATCCTCTCCAATCTCTCTTGGATGTCAAACCCTAGAAAGAATTCTTCAAGCCCAGGTACGTAGGGCCATGAATGGGGGATTTCTTCCATCCTCATGCCCAATTTCTCCTCCAAATTCATGAAATCGAGTTTTTAATCAAATGTATTGGAATTTTAGGTTTTTAACCCAAATCTATGAAATTATCTATGCTATATCTATGGGTCCAATTTCCTCATGTTCTAATGAATGATTTAAGTTTAATGGGAAGATTTTACACTCAATTTGATTATCAATTCTTGAATTTCAATTTATTAGAAATTATGCATTATTATGCAAGTTTTATAAAATTCAAGCTTATGATTCCATGATTTCTAGTATGATGAGTAATCTATAAAGAATGAATGTTTATGAAATTTAAGAATTATTAACTCATCATTTTATAATTTTGAACTATGAAGTCTATTTCAAGTATGTATGAGTTCATGATTTGGGCAAGCCCATGCAATTTAAGTATGTTTATCCTGATTTTGGTCAAGTACTACAAGATCAGTTTTAAAGATATATTTTGAGTCAAGACTCCCTAGTTATTCAAATTTTAGCTATTTTTGAGAATATGATTAATTGAGCAATATGCATGTTTTGGGAGTAGTGTCTAGCACCGAGCAGACCAGGGATTTCAAGAACCCCAATCTCTGAACTACACGCCAATGAAGGATATATATTTTATTGGGACCTTTCAAGAGAGTGCTTCCTTCGCTCGAGGGCACACTGTGATATCACACCTCATTCGTCCTTTTTCATGGCAAGGCTTAGGATGACTCTCCTCCACGTGGGAAAGATGTGGGATCATCATTCACTCATACATATTGGTTATCGATTATGAAGAGTCTCCCATTGTTCCTCATGATTTCAATTACTCACGTTCATGAGTTATGATAATTTGTTTTATAGCATATTTGACCTAATGATCAGTTCATGAGTTTTTTTTTTATGATTTCAAGCATGACAAGTCATATAATTTCTATTTCTAAATCTTGGGTCATTATGTACAATTTATGATGAACAACTTAGGATTATGCATATCTCAGATATATGGCTTTTAGCATGCGGTACTTACTCTTATGTTCTATCTTGATTTATGTTTATGGTTTAGACTATCATTTTGCTAGCATGTTTTACTTACCTTACATACTCAGTAAATTTCAAGTACTGACTGCATACTTTATTCTAAATCATCTCATGATATAGGTTGGGGTGATCCCTCCTGGTCTCGTCACTAGCTCGCTCTCGCTCAATTCAGGTCCATCCCGCTTTGGGTGAGTCCTCATCATTTGAGGATGTCTATCAGTTCATGTTCATTATATTTTGTTTTAGTCTCAGACATAAACTTAGTATATTCATCTATGTGATTCGATGTTGTGATATTATCGCTTGATGATATATGCTTTATGACATTCAGTCTTCTGCTTATTCATTCTTATGTTGTTTTCGCTTAATTTTTCTCTTAAGTCATACTATGTATGCACTATGGGTTAGCTTGGAGCCATTCATCGTTCTAGGTCCTGTGTCTCGATCTGGGGTCCCATCTCGCTTCATGAAAAATTTAGTATCAGAACAAATGTTTAGGTGTGTCCTAGGGTATCTGAAAGCAGCATTAAGCAGAGTCTTTTTCATGGGTGTGAATCCACATTAAGTAGTCTTTTCAAGAGGCTACAAGACGTTTTAGGAAATTTCCTTCTTTCATAATCTATGTCGTGCGATAAAGTACCTCTGTATTCCTCTAACTCAAGCTATACATGTTTTTAGAAAAATGCCTCCACGCGGAGTCAATGGAAGGAGAAATGGCAATGAAAATGGCCATGGAAATGGCAATGGCAATGGAGATGGGCATCAACCAACCCCACCATCTCCAGCGAATCCTTGCTTGAGTAGGTTACTCATACCGAGTTCAGGGCGGCATTTCAGATCTTAGCATAGGCCATGACCGCTCAGGTCAACCAGTAAGCAGTGGCCCATGTTCCCTAGAATAATGCAGTAGCAGCGAGAGTGTAAGACTTCCTCAAGATGAACCCATCTGAGTTTCTTGGGTTATAAGTGCATGAGGACCCTCATGAGTTTATTAAGGAGGTGTAGAAGATTACCTAGATTATGGGGGTGACTGGAGAGGAGAGTGCAAACTTAGCCTCCTATCAGCTGAAGAAGGTTGCTTACATATGGTTCCATCAGTAGAAGGACAACGGGGGAGTTGGAGTGGTTCCCATAAGCTGAGATGAGTTTGTGATCTCTTTCTTGGGTAGGTTCTTCCCTAGAGAGTTGAGAGAGGCAAAGGCGGCTGAGTTCGTCAATTTGAAGAAGAACCACATGACTGTTCAAGAGTATGCCTTGGAGTTTACCCGGTTGTCCAAATATGCACCGGAGATAGTTGCTGATATGAGGGCTCATATGAGCAAGTTTGTGAATGGAGTGGCAGATTCACTAGTCAAGGAGTGCAGGACTACCATGTTGATCAACGATATGGATTTCTCTCGACTCGTTATATATGCCTAGCAGATAGAGGAGGAGAAGATGAAGGAGAAGGAGAGTAAGGCCAAGAGGGCCAAGATATGGAGCTATGGGTAGTTCCAGCAAAGGTTTGGTGGTGGGCATCACCCTCATCAGTCAGTGTTCTATCCAAGCCCAAACATAGGTAGAGGGGTAAAGCATCAGGCTCTAGAGGCTAGGGGAGCATGGCAGGAGAGCGCATTTTTGGCTTGTAGAAAGTGTGGTAGGAAGCACCCTGGTGAGTTCTCGGTTGGTACAAATAGTTGTTTTGGGTGTGGGAAGCCCAGACATATGCTCAGAGATTGTCCCTCAGCTAGACAGGGGGACAATAGAGGTTGTGCCCTAGCTACCACTTCAGCAGCTCCAACAACTTGCCTATGTCAACAGGGCACCTCTTCTAGTGCAAGTGGCAAACAGCGCCAAAACAGGTTCTATGCACTATCTTCTCGACATAAGCAAGAGGTCTCTCCCGATGTGGTTACTGGTATATTATGAGTACTCCATCTTGATGTCTATGCATTGTTAGATCCAGGGGCTACTTTATCTTTCATGACTCCTTATGTTGTTGTTAGTTTTGGGGTCAGCCCTAAATTCTTGTCAAAACCCTTCTCAGTCTCTACTCCTATCAGTGAGTCATTTTTAGCTCGAGGGGTGTACAGAAATTGCCCTGTCACGATTCTTTAAAAAGTTACCTCAAAACGAGCTAGTGGAATTAGATATGACCGATTTTATTGTTATATTCAGTATAGGTTGGTTACATGCTTTTTATTCCTCAGTCAATTGTAGAGCCCGTCAGTAGAGTTTTTGTTTTGGGGTGAACCAGTCCTAGAGGGGAAGAGTAGTTCAGCGGTGCTTGTAGGTTGCTTTATTTCCTACCTCAAGGCCAGGAAGATGATTTCCAAGGGTTATGTGTATCATCTAGTTTGAGTTAAGGATTCTATGTCCGACACCCTGACTCTTCAGTTAGTTCCTATTGTATGTGAGTATTTAGAGGTATTCCTAGATGATCTACCAGGAGTCCCTCCCGAGCGGGAGATTGACTTCGGTATTAGCTTTTCACCTGATATGTAGCTTATATCCATTCCTCCTTACACAATGGCTCTATATGAGCTAAAGGATTTGAAAGAGCAGTTGAAAAATATCCTAGATAATGGTTTCATTAGGCGTAGTAAGTCCCTATAGGGTGCTCCAGTTCTCTTTGTTCGAAAGAAGGATAGTTCCCTTAATTTGTGCATCGATTATCGACATTTGAATAAGGTCACAATCAAGAATAAGTATCCCCTCCCCAGGATTGATGACCTGTTCAACTAGCTTCAAGGTACCAAACTTTTTTCAAAGGTAAACCTCAAGTCCGGCTATCATCAGCTCAGAGTTAGGGTGAGTGACATTCTGAAGACAGCTTTCAAGACTTGATCTGGTCACTATGAGTTCGTAGTTATGTGTTTTGGACTAATAAATGCTCTTGCAGCTTTTATGGACTTGATGAATAGGGTGTTCAAGCAATATTTGGATATGTTCGTGATTGTCTTCATATATGATATCCTCATATACTCTTGAAGCGAGGTGGAGCATGTCGCTCATTTGAGGATTGTGTTGTGGACTCTCAAGGATCACCAGTTTTTTGCTAAATTTAGTAAGTGTGAGTTTTGGATAAACTCAGTAGCATTCTCAGGTCATTTAGTGTCTACTGAGGGTGTGCAGGTGGACTCTCAAAAGATAAAACCAGTAAAGAATTGGCCTAGACCTATCAGTCCAAAAGATATTAGGAGCTTCTTGGGATTAGATGGCTATTATAGGAGATTTGTAAAGGTATTTTCATCCATTGTAGCACCGTTGATTAAGTTTACCTAGAAGAAGGTTAAATTTCAGTTGTTGGATACTTGTGAGAAGAGTTTTCAAGAGTTAAAGACTCGACTCACTTCATCCCCAGTATTGACCCTATCGGAGAGCACAGATGATTTTGTTATGTATTGTGATGCCTTTAGGGTTGGTCTTGGTTGTGTCTTGATGCAACATGATAAGGTCATTGTATATGCTTTTAGACAGCTTAAGACTCATGAGAAGAATTATCCAACGCATGACCTAGAGTTGGCAGATATGGTATTTGCTTTGAAGATTTGGAGGAACTACTTGTATGGAGTGCATATAGATGTGTTCACGAACCACAAGAGCCTTTAGTATACGTTCACTCAGAAATACTTGAATTTGCAGCAAAGGAGATGGCTAGAGCTTCTCAAGGACTATGACATGAGTGTCTTTTATCACGCGGGCAAGGCCAATGTAGTGGTGGATTCTCTTAGTAGGTCGTCCATGGAGAGCATGTCCCATGTTGAGAATGGGAGAAATGAGTTGGTGAAGGATGTCCATAGGCTTGCTCGTGTAGGGGTTCACCTTGCAGATTCTATGAATAGTGGTGTTATCATCCAGAATGGGTCGGAATCTTCATTGGTGACGGAAGTTAAAGCTAGGCAAGTTGAGGATCCTATCCTAGTGAAGCTGAAGGAAGCTATTTGGAACCAGAAAGTAGAGATTTTCTCCAAAAGGGGAGATGGTGTACTCCGATATTAGGGCCGATTGTGTGTTCCGGCTGTAGATGACTTGAGAGAATAGATGTTGAGCAAGGCTCATGGCTCTTGGTACTCTATTAATCCAGGTGCCATCAAGATGTATCGTGATCTACGGGAAGTCTATTGGTGGAATGGCATGAAAAAGGACATAATGGAATTTGTGGCTAAGTGTCAGAATTGCCAACAGGTGAAGGTTGAGCATCAGAGACTTGGAGGTATGATTCAGGACATCAGTATTCCTACTTTGAAGTGGGAGGAGATCAATATGGACTTTATTATAGTTTTGCCTTACACACACCGACAGTATGACTCTATATGGGTGATTGTTGACAGGTTGACCAAATCAGTCCACTTTCTACCGGTCAAAACTATCGACTCCACAGAGGATTATGCTTGATTGTACATTCGGGAGTTAGTTCAGTTGCATGGAGTTCCTTCGACCATCATCTCAGATAGGAGTACTCAGTTCACTTCTCAGCTTTAAAGGTCGTTTCAGAAAGGACTTGGTACTCAGGTGAAGCTCAACCCAACTTTTCACTTGCAGATAAATGGTCAGGCCAAGCGGACCATTCAGAATCTTGAGGACATGTTTAGAGCTTGTGTGATTGATTTCAAGGGTAGTTGGGATGATCACTTGTCTCTCATCGAGTTTGCCTATAATAGCAGTTAACACTCTAGCATTGAGACGGCTCCATTTGAGGCTCTTTATGGGCGGAGGTGTAGGTCACCTATTGGGTGGTTCAAGGCAGGTGAGACTACATTGATAGGGCAAGATTCATTTCATGAGTCTATGGAGAAATTTCAACTTATTAGAGAAGGGCTAAAAATAGCTCAGAGTCGTCAAAAATCTTATGCGAATGTGAGAAGGAGGAGCTTGAGTTCAAGGTTGATGATTGGGTATTTCTGAAGGTGTCTCCCATAAAGGGAGTGATGAGGTTCGAAAAGAATGGGAAGCTTAGTCCCTGATATGTTGGTCCTTATAGAATTCTGAGGCAAGTTGGCAAGGTGTCATATGAGTTGGAGCTACCAGCAGAATTAGCTTCGGTGCATCCAGTTTTCCATGTACCTCTATTGAAGAAATGCATTGGTGACCCAGACTTAGTTGTTCAGAGAGCATAGGTTTGAAGGATACCCTTACTTATGAGGAGGTTCCGATTGAAATCCTTTATTGTCAGGTTTGGAAGTTGAGGAACAAGGAAGTAGCTTCAGTGAAGGTGTTGTGGAGAAATCATCTTGTTGAGGGAGCTATGTGGGAATCCGAAGCAGATATGATGGCTAAATACTCGCAGCTTTTCCCTTCTAACTCAATTCCAGCATGAGGTACCAGTTTCCTCTTTAGTACTCTATTCAATTTCATGTCAAGATCATGTCTCTAAGTTTCTTTCATGTCATTGTATGCATGTATGTTTCATGAATTTAGTTCAGTCATGTATACCAGTCTGGAGTCAGTCACTCCGTCAGTTTTCAGCTATAGTTGTTCAGTTTTGTGATTGCAGTTTCTTCCCTAGCCTTTTGGTATGCTTACTCTATATTCGAGGAAGAATGTTCCCAAGGGGGAGATAATGTAACACCCCAAAATTCTCTAAAATCAGACCCGAGTGTCAAATAAGAGAAAATAGAAAAACTTGCACCAGGTTGCATAACGACTCATCAGGTGACTCGTTAAGTCACTTGAAGGATCATTAAGTGACCCGTTAAGTGGTGCTAAGTTGAATAAGATATTTCTTCCCATAAGTTATAAATGGATGGGATGATGAGTCATTAAGACTCCCCACAAGTCATTGTATGCCCCGTTAAGTGTGCAGTGGAGGTGAAGAGTGGATTTTTCCAGTGTTCAGAATGGATTGAGCGAACTAATCGCCAAGTCCCTGACAACTCGTTAAGTTACTCGTTAGGTAAGAAATATCATAGAATGAGAGGAAGCTGTCAGTGGCAATGAGTCAGGGGATGACTCGTCAAGTCCCCCGACAAATCGTCCAGTCCCTCGTTGTGATTAGCATGGTTATTTTTCCAGTCGATTCATTAAGGGTGTTTTTGTAATTTCTTAATTTTTTAACTCCTAAACTAAGTCGTTTTGAGCTTAAGAAGAAGGGTTTTAGAGTATCTTACTCATCCTAAGCCCTCATTCTACTTCTAACCCTTTCATTAGAAGATTAGAGCCTCAAGTGAAGCAAGAATTCCCCATCTTCATCCTCTCCAATCTCTCTTAAGCATCAAACCCTAGAAAGAATTCTTCAATCCCAGGTATGTAGGGCCTTGAATGGGGGATTTCTTCCACCCTCATGCCCAATTTCTTCTGTAAATTCATGAATTCAAGTCTTTAATCAAGTGTATTGGAATTCTAGGATTTTAATCCAATTCTATGAAATTATCTATGCTATGTCTATGCCTCATGTTCTAATGAATAATATAAGACTGATGGATAGATTTTACACTCAATTTTATTATCAATTCATGAATTTTAAGTTATTAGAAATTATGCCCTATTATATAATTTTTATGAAATTCAAGCTTATGATTCCATGATTTCTAGAATGATGAGTTCTCTAGCATGCATGAATATTTATGAATCATTAACTCATGATTCCATGATTTTGAACTATGAAGCCTATTTCAAGTATGTATGATTTCATGATTTGGGCAAGCCTATGCAAGTTAAGTATGTTTATCATGATTTTGGCCAAGGCCTACAATATCGTTTTAAAGAGATATTTGGAGCCAAGACTCCCCAATTATTTAGCTTTAAGCTATGTTTTGAGAATATGATTATATGATAAATATGCATATTTTGAAAGTAGTTTCTAGCACCAAGCAGATCAAGAATTCCGAGGACCCTGGTCTCTAAACTATGCGCTAATGTAGGATATATATTTTATTGGGACCTCTCAAGAGAGTGCTTCCCCCGCCTGAGGGTACACCGTGATATCACACCTTATTCATCCTTTTCCCTGGCAAGGATTAGGGTGGCTCTCCTCTATGTGGGCAAGATGTTGGATCATCATGCGCTCATACATAGTGTTTGTCGGTTATGACGAGTCTCCCATTGTTCCTCATGATTTCAGTTACTCACGCTCATGAATTATGATATTGTGTGTTATAGCATATTTGAACCAATGATCAGTTTATGAGCTTTTGTTTACAATTTCAAGAATGAAAAGTGTAACACCCCAAAAGTTTCTACGACTAGATTCGGAATTTGAAGTATGTTCAGCAGAAAAAGTCTAGAAATTTACTCACAGTACGACTAAAGGTATGAGTCGTGGTCAGGTGATAAGGGTCGTAGGAAGACCCGTGGTTCAGTTCAGAGGTTTCTTTCCCTAGACCACAAGTCCACACTATGAGTCCTAGTTAAGTAGTACAACTCATGGTCACAAAGTCGTAGTATGCTATGGGGTTATAAGGTGCTAATCCTACGAGTGATTGTACGACTCATAGTAAGAAACTACGAGTCATGGTAAGAGTTGTGGAAATAATCAAAGAGTTGGAGAAAATTGGTCTGGCTAGCTACGGGAGGAACCCACGAGTCGTAGGTCGATTGTACGACTCGTACGTTTTTTCCTGCAAAATTATTAATGATATTTTCATAAATCCTAAGCTCCTAAGTCCTAAAATATGTCATTTTAAGACCTGAAAGGAGTGTTTTAAGGGGGTTTAGAGTATATAAAGTCATTAGACTCTCCTATGCATACAAAGATTTGATATTCCTTGGAAGATAAATTTAGAAATTCTCTCAATTCTTTTCCAATTCTCTTGGGCTTTCAAATACAAGTTGAGAATCAAATTACCCAAGTATGTAGGGCTATGAATGAGAGTTTCGTTTCACTCTCATACCCAAATTTCTCCTCAAGTTCATGAATTCAAGTTCTAATTCAAGTATATGATCTTATAGGGTTTTAGCCCAATTTTATGAAATTCTCTATGATATGTCTATGGGTCAATTTACCTCATGTTCCAAAGCATGTTTTAATATTTATGGGCAGATTTTATATACAAAAATTAATTATAAATTCATGATTTCAAGTTTAGAAATTATGCCCTATTACGCAAGTTTTATGAAAAGTCATGTTTATGATTCATTATTTTAAGTCTGATGAGTATCTAGCATGAATGAATTTTAAAAATTACCCATGTATGAATATATAATTTGGACTTATGAAGTCTATTTCAAGTGTGCATTAAGATTTGGGCACGCCCCCATAGGTTAAGCATATTTTCAGGATTTAGCTCAATTTTATAAAATCAGCTTACCATATGTTTGGAGTCAATACTCCCACATTTAGCTTATGGTATGTTTGGAGCCAAGAATCCCAAATGTTCAGATTTCAGACAACGCATAATTATGATTTCGACTTTGTTGAAAAATGATGGGGGCACCCTGCATGTTTTGGGGTATAGAGTCTAGCACCGAGTAGGCCAGGGGTTCAGGTAAACCCTAGGTATCAGAACTACGCGCCAACGTAAGTTTATGTATTTACATCAGAACCTCCCTTGTGAGTTTTCCCCTACCCCCAAAGGGGCCTTCAGCTTGATATCGATATCACGGTAGTGTCCTTTGCCTTGGCAAGATTTTGGATGGCTCTGCCCACTTGAAGGTGATAGTTGGGGCATCATGTAAACTTTATCATGATGGTGTCGTCTGTAATTCAGCTCTCAGCTCTACGTA
>JACEIK010016846.1:0-14258 GCA_018107945.1 Datura stramonium
GTTTAACCGAAAACCAGTGAACCGTAACCGAAATAAAACTGAAAACCGAATTACGTTATAAAAAAAAACTGAAACCGAACCGAAAAATCGAAAAAACCGAAACCGAAAAACCGAATTAATTTGGTTCGGTTCGGTTTTTCGATTTTCGGTATTTTTGCCCACCCCTACTCTCGACTATGGAGAATCCCAACTGATCTAAGGAAAACATTATCGACTATGGAGAGTCCCTGACTAACTAAGGGAAACATTCTCGGCTATGGAGAGTCCTTGACTGTCTAAGGGAAACATTCTCGACTATGGAGAGTCTCTGACTGACTAAGGCAAATATTCTCGGCTATGGAGAGTACCTGACAGTACTAGAACATGAGGAGTACTGATATGACATTATTCATCTGGTCTAAGATACTATAGCTAATCAGAAGCATGAGCATTTACCGATTCCATTGTACTGCATTCATTTAGAATAGATTAAGGCTACTTTCTACTAATAACAAGCCCGAAATTCTGAAGGACCATTCTCATGCTTTATAATCATAATTCATATCATCATGGTACCAAATCGTCATTTAATCCACACATTTTACATTCACGAATATCTATAGGTTCAAATCATACTTTACACACCTCCATAACTTTCAAATTCCGAGTTCATAACATATGACGTATAACATAGAGTCATGTAGGATCCATAGGTCCAATTCACAATTTAACATGTCTACATTGATTCATATATTACAGATTTATGGAAAGCCCATATAATTAACTCATACCTTAAACATGTACAACGAGATCATGGTAGAAGAATATATTTATTTCATGGAACCCGCCAATAAACCTTGGGCTAAGCTTTCCCTTCTTTCCAAGTCTCATCACGCCCTACATTGGCGATACTTTAAGAAATACCCAGTCATTCACATCGAATTCCAAGTCTTTGCATCGCATATCAGAGTAAGATTTATGACGACTCTGAGCTGCTAGTAACCGCTCTCTGATAATTTTCACCTTCTCCTCTGTCTGATTGATAATATTCGGACTAACTAACTAAGCTTCTCCTACCTAAAACAACTCAATAGGGGACCTGCATTTTCGCCCATATAATGCCTCAAAAGGCACCATATGTATGGTAGAATGATAACTGTTATTATATGAAAATTCAATAAGAGGTAAATGGTCATCCTATCTTCATCCAAAATCTAGCACACCCACCCGTAACATATGCTCGAGCGACTGAATGGTGCGCTCTGCCTAGCCGTCTATCTGGGGATGAAAGGTTGTGCTCAAACTCACCTGTGTCCCTAAGCCCTACTGAAATGACTACCAAAATCCTACTGTAAATTGTACCCCTCTATCTGAAATGATAGATGCTGGGACACTGTGCAAACGGACTACCTCCTTAATATACAACCCGACGTAATCTTCGATTGAAAATGTGGTCAGAACTGGAAGGAAATAAGCTGATTTCGTCAGTCTATCAATAATAACCCAACTAGAGTCAAACTTGTGTCTAGTACAGTGTAGACCTATGACCTCAACAGAGGTTCACAGTTTGCTGGGGTTAGTCGGGTATTACAGAAGGTTCATGGAAGGATTTTTTACCCTGTCAGCACCTTTGACTAAATTGACTCAAAAAGAAGGTAAGTTTCAGTGGACCGAAGCCTGTGAGCTGAGTTTCCAGGAATTGAAAAATAGATTGGCATCAACACCAGTGTTAGCTTTGTCGAAAGGTTCAAGGTCATGTATGCCTCGTCCACAGAATCAGTTGAGCTAGTAGTATTCAGATTGCAATATGTAGCGGTATTGTGGTATGAGAGTTGGAAGAGATCTCGAGGTAGAGATGTACCTCCACCTACGTGGCCTATCTTTTCTGAGGCCTTCATAGATCATTATTTGCCTCGAGAGGTTTGGCAGGCAAGAGTGGAGCAGTTTTTTTTATCTAAAGCAGGGCCGAATAAGTGCCAGAGAATATGCGTTGAAGTTTGACCCTTAGCCAGGTATGTGCCCTCGTTTGTTGACACCATGCCAGCCAGGGTGCACCGGTTAATTATGGGGCTTGCGCCAGAATATATAGAATCTTGTGTTACAGCCACTCTGTGAGAGGATATGGACATTTCACGAATCCAGGATTTTGCTTAGAATATAGAAGAGCTCAGACAGCCGGTATGCTATGGAAAGGTTAGGTCAGGAGTAGCATCGGAGGGCTAGACTCGCAGATTTCCAAGAAGATTTTCAGGGCGAGCCTAGACCCCATTTCTTAGGCAAGCCTCCCAGGCCCCCATTTCAGCAGCAGCAGGATAGCAGATCAGATTGTCAGAGGCAGTCAGGTCCTGGCGAAAGTTCACGAGCGCCCAGCTCGCAGCAACAGAGAGGGCCAGAAAAGACTGAATTAGCAATACCCCGATATATTACTTGCCATAAATAGTATCTTTGGAGGTGTAGATACGGTTCCACCGCCTGTTATACCTGCATGCAGGAAGAGCACATGATGAGAGACTGCCCAACTAGATGCCAGGGCGATCAGGACAAGCAGAATAGATGCTCAGCAGGTTTTTGTGCCCCAGCACCTTCTGTACGGCGCAGGCTCTCAGCTCCAGCCGATAAAGGCCAAGGTAGATCAGGGGAATCTGGTTCAGGCAGCGGTCAGGATCACACATATGCATTACCAGGGCGACAAGAGTCCTAGTCGTCGCAAGATATTATGACAGGTATATTAGATGTTTGTTCTAACTCAGTTTATTCCTTGATAGATCCGAGCTCCATATTGTTGTAAGAAAAAGATTTGATAAGTATGTTGTTATTATAGGCTCACCTCATACCCAAAACATTTATATCGGAAACATAATGATAACACATACCTACTTCGCATAGATTAAGCACATAAGTTCTAATCTCATCTCAACATATATATATCAAAATATATTTCTAGTTTTTAAGGGAATTCTTACGATCTTCACATATTTTAGATATGGATACCAGGTTTTGAAATAATCAAGTTAACAATAACGAAACCCCAATAAAAGTTTTAAGTTATCTCATGAAGGAAATTCTATAATCATGCATTTTTACAATTAGGTACATAATTCAAGATATTAAAAAATAATCATGTAAGCATAAATAACTTTTTATCCTAATGGGTCTTAGAATTCATAGAAGACATAGAAGAAATCATCCACAAATCGAAACCTTAGATCATGCTTTTCTAGAACAAGAGATTCGGGTTTTGAATAAAAAGTTTGGGGCACAAGGATGGAAGGATATCCTTGTTGAAACTCACATACCTGATTAATAGAAATCCCACTTGAACTTGCACCTTAAAGCCTTGAGGAAACCCTTGTTGAATCCTTGAGTCTTAATAGAGAGGAGGAAGAAGAGTTTGAGAGTGATTTTTGATAGAATGAGGGTTTAGGCTAGTTATCTCTTAAAAATGTCCCATACCATACTCAAAATGATGTAGTTTAGGAGTTAGAAGCATAGGATTTTATGAAAACACCCCTGGAAAAATGCAGGAAAAATCCCCTGCCAGTCCCACGAGGCACTCCACGAGTCGTGAGGTAGGCAACGACTCGTGGGGCCAAGTCGTGGAGTCCATTGGTTGAATTTGTTTTTTCTTCTCTTCTCTCCCCACGGGTCACATGACGAGTCATCATGTGCACGATGACTCGTCCCTCCTTCTGTGGTCTCCACTACCTCGGGACCTCACCATTAATCTCCAACATTCACCCAACTGCCGACTTAATGAGTCATTATCTACCTAACAACTCGTTGGATCGTCCATGGTCACTGAACCATGCTGCACCTCTTGACTGCTACTCACGGGTCTGACCACAACTTATGGGGTCACCTAACGAGTCATACCACGACTTGTTTTGTGGCAAAACTTCCAGCTTCTATCTGAGTGCTTTCTTTAATTCTGGAATCTGATCTTAGAAACTTTTGGAGTGTTATAATATCTCCCCTTTGGAAACATTCATCCTCGAATGTTAGCTAAACATACCGAACGGATAGGGACAGAACTAAAATCACAATATCGATCAATTATAGCTAAAGCAAATGGAGTATCTAACTTCTGGATGACCTTATAAATCTGAACTAAATATCTAAATCGTACATGCATGCTAAGGCGTGAAAAGAACTAAAAGACATGAAACTGACATGGAAGTGGGTAGAACATTGAGAAGGATTATTTCCCTCTAACTGGCACTAAGATGATTACTAACTGATTCATCATTCTAAAATTGCTCTCTGATACTGAACTAGAACTCATGATACATTGTCTAGTTGAAAGTAAAGGACTTATGAGCACGAACTATTCATGACATTTGTAACTGAGCACACACATGAGTTAGTCTTATTCTACTGAGCTACTAAAGAAACTTCTAACGATTGAATTCAAGCTGAACATACTAGAAAACATGCATTAACTGTTGTCGCCCAAACGCATTCAAGTGCACGTGGTCGTACAAGTAATACAGTAGCTCTTTCAAGCCGGATATCGAACCCACAGGGACTATGGCTTAGTGATTTTTTCCTATTTTAGTATTCACAATTATTCTACGCAAGTGTGTAAGTAACACAATAAATTAAGAATTTTATAAATAATAATATAGATAGTAATAATAAATGGAGCTAAGAATGTTGATTAAAGAAATAGCAAGAATAGTCTAAGGTTAAGGCATGGAATGCAGTCATGTATAACTTATATTTTTCTTCAGCTGCCTTCTCTACTGGATTGATGGTTGGGAAAACTTAATGTCTTTCAAACCTCTAGCCAATTGCCTAATTATGAACCTTGCAACTACACATATTAATTTGTGATGTAATAACTCAACTTAGGTTTAGTAGAATTCTTTACCTTTGTTAAACGAATATGGCGTTTCAGGTATATTTCTATCCTGCACGCAAATCTTACCTTCAATTTACAACAAAGATAAGAACGTATTCCCCTATTCCTCATTCTACCCTAATAACTCTCCTTTCATAGTCAAATTAAGATTATAAATTTATCTTAATGATGGCCAAACACTAAAATACCAAAAGCAGGAATAGAAGAACAACCATTCATTATACAAAAACATTCAGCTGAAAATAAAACAAAATTATACAATCATACAAATAGCCTTAACCTAAGAATAAGGTGATTTAGACACTCATTCATTGATTAAACATCTAAAAACAAGTTTCTAACATAGGAACAATTGAAATTTAAAGGAAAAGAGAACAAAAAGAACCCTAGAATTTTCATCAGCTCAATTGCCGTTTCCTACGTTCTTGCCAATATTTCAGTAAATGAAAAATAAAAGTCTAAGTGTTCTATTTATAAAGGTGAAAAATTACACATTGACAAACTAGCTTCGTGGCGCGGAGCTCATCGCGGAGAAATCACTCTGTGACACGGAGCTGTCGCGGAGGTGCACTGGAAGTGCTGTTAACCTAAAAGCCATTTCTCCATGTCATGGAGTTGAATCCTCCAGTTTTCCTCTGTGACACAGATCAAACATCGACCTTCACTGGAATTTTGGAATTTCTAAAATTTTAAGCTCCGTGTCATGGAGATCAACACGTCATATCTCCTCCGTAAAATGGACCAAACGCAGACGCTCACAATTTCGTGCCTCCAAAAGTTAGTAAATTTCTTCTTCTACCCCGACACTGTGGCACGTTGTTCAACATAAACAATCCCTAAAGTGACAGAGAAGTGAATTCCCAACTCAGTTTTTAAGCTCTCCAAAATTCCCATACTTCAACTCCGAGTATCATCCGCCACATCACGCTGAAATTATTGTCTTTTCCACCTATAAATAGTCGCATCGCATTTATTAGTCCATAAACATAATTAACTCAAAACATGCATGAATACATCAGTATTATCCTCAACTAGGCTCGCGTATGGTTGAAAATACGACATTTGGTCATATAAATACGCCAAAGATCACCACCCCACATTTATAACCTTGTTTGTCCTCTGACAATTCTTTAATATCCTAGACATGATTTCAACAACGTTACTATAATCAGTGGACCCAGATAACTCACACCTAGTTGTGCTAAACACTTTAATCATGGAATACAATTCATTTAGTCAAGCATGGTCTTTACTCACCATATTCATAAGCAGAATCCCACAAGCCCTAATGAATAACTTTTCAACCGAAAATCCAGCCAACATGTCTGGATCATAGTAGCGAGGTTATTAGCTTCACCAAGGATTCACCATCATGTGTCCTCACTTCTATGCAATGTCCCTACTTTAATGAGATATATATGATCACAATTAATATCATTCTATAAATGATTCACTCACACTACAAAGATTATTTCAAGCAAATCTAATACACCATGAGTTTGCCTATAGTGTACTACTAAACCGAGCATAACATCACTTGTAGGATCAAAAGGGATTTTCTGGGTTGTAATGTCAGCTAAAGGACTGGTAGGATTATTTGGATCATAGTGACTCTTATCCCTATGCACTTTAAGACAATTATACATTTCGCTTTTCAGCGCCTTACTTCTTTCGCCCTTCACTCCACCTCCTTAAAAATTAATTTTTTTTCACTTATTCTTATCCAAGATGTAAGGAGTGTATACCCCTGGCTTAGACTCATCAATACACTATATATATACACATCATTTTTTTCATGTATATATATATATAGCTTATGACCAGCAAATTGAGTACACACACCAATTCTTCCTCCTTTTACTCTTCACTCGTTCCATTGATCGTCTCGTTCGATATAATGTCTCAATAAAGTGCAATGGCACCTATTTGGATCAAAGTAACATTGAGGCCATTCGAACAAATAGGGTAAGGCTACTTAGTGAAGCTATTCTAATAAAATTAGGCTTGAAGGCTCAAACAGGGCTCACTAGGGATGGCATCAAGGTAAGGGACAATGAGTGAGACATATCAACTAGCTCAGTTCACAAAGAAGTGCCTTAATCATATCCGCTAAGTTTAAAGCCACTTTTAGCTTTTCATACACACAAGGAAAATTCTAGATGTTAGTTAGCAAGAAATATAACTAGTTCTCACCACACATGGAACAGAGGTTCCAACTTGGTTAACTTATACCCTTTTTACAATTTCATCCACATTGAGTGATAAGCACAATTAAGCCTACAATTTACAATTTAGAGTTTAACATGAAGGCTTTATGTGATCCTACCATTTTCTCCTCACTATTTTCTTGTCCAAATGTAAATTCCATAAAGGCTAGCATCTTCCCAAGTGAAGTACCTTAGCCCGCTAGTGATTGTTTTATTTCCTAAACGTGACTAATTTCCCTTAAGACGGTCTTCATCCATCCATCATAGGGAACAGTCTCTACCTATGAATTAAAAAAAAATTCCTACTCGATTAAAAGGGACTATTCTCGAGAAAAGCATCGAAAAAAAAATTGAGAAACCCAAGAAAGAAAAAAATGCAAAATAATTACAAAAAATAGCATAGGAACAGAATAGATAAGATTACTAGCTATTATAGACCAAGTAATAAATCTTGTTCCTAGACAAAAATTACATGCCACAGTGTCTATTTGTTAATAGATAATACATGACACAGTTAGAGAATCACATAAATAGCTAAACACAAAATGACAACCGCCCCACACTTATGATGAGCACTATCCCAAGTGCTTGCAGCATATCAAAAGTAAAAATAGAGTTAGGGTGATGTAGACTCCCGGTTCAACCAACTATTTCAACCTCCTCATCTGGTGCAAAAGGCTCCTCACCGAGGTCAGAGTCATCCACCTCATCATCATCTTACTCAATGTCTGAGTCTTCCTAGTGCCTCTCCTAATCGGTGGGTACATCATCGTCCACCGACTCTACAAATGTTGGGCCAATCTTGCACATGGCTCTAGCATGCTCATTCATTGGGTAGTCCATGTCCACTTTCCAAAGATCCTCCTCTGTTGCGGGCCATCCACCAATGTACAACTGCAGCATTTGCAATACAAACATCCTGGCTGCATAGCTATCATCTCGAGCGTATCGCTCAGCTAATGTGAGAATTGGCTTGTATGTGATGTCTAGCACCTTAGTCTTTGTCACCTCCACAACACGTTGTTATACCCTTGGTTTGAAGTCTAGAGCCTCCTCTTCAATGTCCTGGCTCCTGAGATAGGTGGTGAGTAGACCGCCAAAACCATATATGTGCCCCTAGTGCAACCTCACCTTTTCCATGGCTGATTTGATCACGGCCCTAACATTGATCTCCACATCTCGCATTAAGGCGTATAACAGGAAGAGCCTGTCCCTAGTGACACCAGTCATATGTACCCATGGAATGAGGAAGCTACGGACAATCATCAGCCAAACTCGTGGCTCTCTGTTCATTTGTGAATAAGACAATGTCTGGTGGTACCCTTTTTCTTTGTGGTAAATCCATTTGGCTATTGATCGTTGCCCGCATAATGTGTGCCAAATTTCAGCATATGGCAGTGTCATGCCCCACCTTGGGAGGCATGACTGGCACCTGGTGCCCTACTAGGATCGGAACTGACTTAATTAGGCCTACGCACTCCTGGTGTAGGATAACTTCCAAAATAAAGAAAACAACAAGCTATATCTTGGCTGTAAATAAAACCTCCTGCTGACAAGACTTATAGCCACCTGTAAAGGAAAATAGCTAACCAGAAATAGGAAATAATAGGGAATCCTATGCGGGCCGACAAGACCACCATGATGTCTAGTTATGACTGTAAAGTAAACCTAGTGCTAAGTTAAACTATGGCTGACAAGGCCGCTAATATGTTAGCTAAATAAGGCTCCACATGGCCACCACACAAACTAAAACACATTTAGTCCCCACACGGCCAATAACAGCTAACCACAGGGAAATAGAAACAATCTGCAAGCCTCTAGGAGTAAAATGATTGCCGGGACAGGGTCCCGACCTACCCATGAACTTTTCAATAAAAAAGAAGTAAACCTTCTATATACAAGATCTGGAATAAATGAGCTAACTGCTCTAGTCATGTGGCTGAAAGCTATAAGGGACCTACTCCTCGTCTATCCATACCAGCAGGAAAGTAATGCAGCGCCCCAGAAAGGGCATCAGTACAATATGTACTGAATATGTAAAGAGACAACTGTAAATGATTGAAATAAAGAGATAAAACTGAGAATAACTAAAATGAAGGGATAGATATCATAACCTGAGTAATAAAACTTCTTACTATTTAATGTATTAATAACTAAAGCAAAAAAAAAATCTTACCTGGCCCCCATAAGTCGGAAGGTAAAACCAACACAGAATAACCCTCTTGGGGCCCCCATAATCCCTAGTGAGTACACTTCAGTCTATATACCCCTATCCAGGTCGCACTGGAACAACTAATAGCTATAGCCGGCCTACCGACCCCCTGGGTTGGCAATTGGGCCTGCTTGACCCCTGACTGTAGTTGTGTCTGAGTCCAGTGGACCCCTGATATCTGCACCCCGGGCACTAGGCTTGACGGTGGTGTATAGAGCCAAACACAACATATGAGGACCTGGGACCCCATCTTCTTCCCTGGCGGATGGCTTATCACTCTGTAGAGCGACATCATCTCGCCCCTGGCGGGCGTCGACACAACTAATAACTCTGGGGACGGTCATGAAGGCTATACAGGCATAATCCATCCAAAACTAACATGGAATATGAACTTTAGCTAATAACAACAACTGATCATAATAGACATGCTCTAGTATTCTTACATGGATTCAAACTGAGTTGTCACGCTAAAGAAACTAACTTGCCGAAGGAAACTTCTTTAACATACCTCGTTTGCCGATTACTGATTAATTGACTCAACTATTCTTCTCAACTGCAATTGTATTACTAGGGAAAATTACTAGTTTCAGTACCAAATTTGGAGAAAATGATAACTTTATATATAAATATTAGCTATACTTCAGCTTGTTAGAACATGACTGAAAACATATAATTTATCGAAAGTCCAGAAGGGAGAAATGCTTACTTTAAGCCTGTGATCGTATTAACACTAGTTTGGAGAAATTCCAACAACTTTAGCTCGGTGGGGTTACGATTTGCCGGGCGAATTTCTTGAAAATAACTCCGTACCGATGCTCCCTGAAGCCTTAAACATCAATACCAGAAGCTAATTTGAATTCGGGCAGCATTTTGTAGCGTAAATGGAGGAATTTAACTTTTTTTTATTTGTAATCTCACTTCTCTGGCCGTAAGTCTACATAGGAAATGAAACAAAATCAAAGAGAGAGACTTATATATATTAAGGTGGTGGACAGCGGTCCGTGGCATGGACCCTGTTGCGCCAATATAGGGCCGTGACACGGAGCCCATCATGGAGAAGTAGGGTCCGCGCCACGCTTCCCCTTTGGGTAGTTTGCTCGGCCTTCTCCCACGCAGTCCCGACTCTGTGCTCGTTCGACCTTTCCCCGGCCCCCTTTCTTGCGCGTATAGCACTTAAAACTCATAACCAACGTACGAATAGACCGTCTAAACATTAGAAACTTATGGGGTGTAACATCCTTACCCCCTTATAAACATTCATCCTCGAATGTTAACTTCAGCTTACAGGAATCTTAACTCTCCTAACTACTTATCCTGGAAAAATTTCGGCAGAGTCCCCCCTGTAATATGGAGTATCCAAAAATCCTGAAACGCAAAAAAGTCCAGTACAAGCATTTCATATAACATTATAACAACTATTTTACAATAGGCTTGAGTCAACTTATATATATAGCACAAATCATGAAACAACAACTAAATCAATAACTTATCTGAATTGCATAGTCTGGACGAAGCCTAGAAAAAATGAGGATATCTGAATTTCATGTCGTCCTCAGCTTCCCAAGTAATTTCCTCTCTATTCTTATTTCTCCATAGTACTTTAATATAGGCAACATCTTTACTCCTCAACCTACACACCTGTCGATGTAATATAGCTATTGGAACCTCTTCGTAGGCTAATTCCTCAGCGACTTGGACATCCTCAACTGGCACAACTCGAGATGGATCCCCTATGCACTTTCATAGCATCGACACATGGAAGACTGGAAGAACGGATTCCAACTCTGAAGGACAATCTACCTCGTATTCCACTTGTCTTATTCTCCAGAGTATTCGATACGACCCAATAAACCTAGGGTTGAGCTTACCCTTTATTCCAAACCTCATTACGCCCTTTATTGGAAAGGATTTTAAAAGTACCTAGTAACCTACACTGAACTCCAGGTTTCTACGTCGTATATCAGCATAAGATTTCTAGCGACTCTGAGCTGTCAGCAGATGTTCTCTGATAAGCTTTACTTTCTCTTATGACTGGTGAATTATATCCGACCCAATTAACCCTGTCTATCCAACCTCGAACCAACCAACTAGGGACCTACATTTTTGCCTGTATCAGGCCTCATAAGGTGCCATCTAAATTGTTGAGTGATAACTATTATTGTAAGAAAACTCAATAAGGTGTAGATGTTCCTCCCAGCTGCCCCCGAAGCCTAGCGCGCACGCCCGTAACATATCCTCGAGTGTCTGAATTGTACGCTCTACCTGCCCATCTGTCTGAGTATGGAATGTCGTACTCAGATTAACCTGGGTTCCCAAACTTCTCTGGAAAGACTGCTAGAACCTAGCTGTGAATTGTGCTCCCCTTATCAAAAATGATAGTTATTGGGACACTATGTAATCTGACTATCTCCCTGATATAAAGCTCGACATAGTCCTCAGCTGAAAAAGTGGTCTTGACTAGCAGAAAGTGAGCTGATTTTGTCAACCTGACAACAATCGCCCAGATAGAATCAAATTTGCATCTAGTACGGGGTAATCCTGTCACAAAATCCATATTAATTTCCTCCCATTTCCAGATAGGCACTGCTATCTCCTGTGTCAGTCCGCCGGGTTTCTGATGTTCGGCTTTCACCTGCTGGCAATTAGGACATTGAGCTACAAATTCTACTATCTCCTTTTTCATTCCCAGCCACCAGTAATTTTCTTTTATAACATGATATATCTTTGTTGAACCCGGATGAAATGAGTAACGGGAATAATGTACCTCGCCCATAATTTGATGGCGAAGTCTTGTCGCGTCTGGAACACAGAGGCGATCCCTATATCTCAAAACTTCATCTTCGGTTACCCGGATATCTATAAATTCCCCTCGCTGAACTTTATCCCTGAGCTGAACCAGGTTAGAGTCTTCGTATTGCCGTTCTTTCACTTCCACAACTAATGACGATATTGTCGTATTCTGAATTACTGCTCCACTGTCTCCTGAATCGACTATACGGACGGCTAGACTAGCTAACTAATGCAATTCTCGACCCAGTTCCCGCTGTCCTAGCTCCAGGTGTACTAAACTCCCTATGGATTTACGACTGAGGTCATCGGCTACAACATTGGCTTTCCCTAGGTGGTACAAGATACTGACATCATAGTCTTTCAACAGCTCTAACCAATGACACTGCCATAGATTCAACTCTTTCTATGTGAAAATGTACTGGAGGCTTTTATGATCACTGAAAATATCTACTTGAACGCCATACAGAGCCTCCATATTTTCAAGGCATGAATCACTGCGGCCAACTCAAGATCATGTGTGGGGTAGTTCTTCTCATGCTTCCTCAGCTGTCTGGAAGCGAAAGCAATCACTCTACAATGTTACATCCGAACACATCCTAACCCAACGCCTGAAGCATTGAAGTATACTGCATAACCCTCTGATCCTTCTTGCAAGCCTAATATTGGTGCTGATGTCAGTCTGTTTTTTAACTCCTGAAAGCTCTGTTCACATGCTTCAGTCCAGTGAAATTTAACTACTTTCTGAGTTAACTTGGTCAAAGTCATTGCTAAGGTGGAAAATCCTTCCACAAACCTCCTGCAATATTCGGCTAACCCCAGGAAACTACATACCTCAGTCGGAGTGGTAGGTCTAGGCCATGTTTTTACTGCTTCAATTATCTACAAGTCTACCTTAACGCCAGCATCTGACACAATGTGGCCCAAAAAGGCTAATGAATTCAGCCAAAATTCACATTTAGAAAACTTCACATACAACTGGTGATTTCTGAGAGTTTGGAGCACTGTTCATAGGTGATCCTGGTAATCCACCTCTGAGCGAGAATATACCAAAATATCATTAATAAATCCTATCACAAACAGGTCCAGATACGTCCTGAAGATGTTGTTCATCAAGTCCATGAATACTGCTGGAGCATTTGTCAGCTCGAAGAACATGACTAGATATTTAAAATGGCCATAGTTGGTTTTGAAAGCGGTTTTCGGAATATCCCTCTCGCGTACCCGAACCTGATGGTACCCTGACCTTAAGTCAATTTTTGAGAAATACTTTTACCCCTGCAACTGGTCAAACAAGTCGTCTATCTTGGGAAGCGGGTACTTATTCTTGATAGTTACTTTATGCAGCTACTGATAATCTATACACATACGGAGGGAGTCATCCTTCTTTCTCACAAAAAAAATGGGTGCTCCCCACGGTGAAGTACTTGGCCTGATGAAGCCCTTATCTAATAGATCTTTCAACTGTTCCTTCAAATCTCCGAGCTCAGCAGGAGTCGTACGGTACAGAGGAATAGATATGGGTTGAGTACCTGGTAGTAAATCAATTTCAAAGTCGATTTCCCATTTTGGGGGAATGCCAGGTAGTTCATCTGGGAATACATCTGGAAATTCATTAACCACTGGAATAGTCTGAAGAGTCAGATATTCTTCTTGGATATCTTAAACTCTGACAATATGATAAATACATCCTTTCGCTATCAATTTTCTCGCCCAAAGCATGTTGAAGGAGCTACGTGGGAAGCTGAAGAGGATATGATGGCTAAATACCCACACTTATTCGCTACCGACTTAGTTATGACTTGAGGTATAAGCTTGGCTCTATGACTCTATTTAGTTTTCATGTTCAATTCATGCACACAAGTTTCTTTTAATGTATATGGGTGTGGATGTGATTTGCGAATTTAGTTCAGCTATATATTTTGAACTAGGAGTAGTCATTCTGTCAGTTTTTGGTATAAATGATCAGTATTTGATAATAAAAATTTCATATCTATGCTTTTCTGTGTATTTTTCAAACATTAAAGGATGAATGTCCCCAAGAGGGAGATATTGTTATATCCCGAGAGCTCAAATATCAGACCCAGGAGTCGAAACGGGGAAAAAGTGAAAATTGTTATTGCAGTCTTAGGAAAATTAATCTCACAACTCGTGAATACATCCTGTGGGAGGGAAAGAGTGTGTTTAATTGAAGTTGTGTGTTTGTGGAATT
>JACEIK010016848.1:0-14240 GCA_018107945.1 Datura stramonium
ACTTTTGAGAGTCCACCTTCACACCCTCACTAGACACCACATGACCCAAGAATGCTACCGAGTTCGGTTAAAACTCACACTTGTTGAATTTAGCAAATAGATGGCGATCCTTGAGAGTCTGCAACATAATCTTCAAATGAGTGGCGTGCTCCTTCTCACTTTGAGAGTATGTGAGGATATCTTCTATGAAGACAATCATGAACATATCCAAGTATTGATTGACCCACCCTATTCATCAAATCCATAAAAGGTGCAAGAGCATTAATTATTCCAAAAGACATAACTGCGAACTAATAGTGGCCATACACAGTCCTGAAGGTTGCCTTCAGAATGTCACTCTCCCTAACTTAGAGCTGGTGATAGCCGGATCTGAGATCAATCTTCGAAATACACCTAGCACCCTGAAGCAGGTCAAATATGTCATTAATCCTTGGGTGTGTACTTCACCGTCGCCCTGTCTGGCTGAAGGGCAATCGTAACTTGAAATCATAGTTTCTTCATATATACATCTCATCATCCTAGTATTTTTTGGACTGATAGGTCTAGGAAAAACTCTTCACCACTTCTAACTTTTGAGAGTCCACCTTCACACCCTCACTAGACACCACATGACCCAAGAATGCTACCGAGTTCGGTTAAAACTCACACTTGTTGAATTTAGCAAATAGCTGGCGATCCTTGAGAGTCTACAACATAATCTTCAAATGAGTGGCGTGCTCCTTCTCACTTTGAGAGTATGTGAGGATATCTTCTATGAAGACAATCATGAACATATCCAAGTATTGCTTGACCCACCCTATTCATCAAATCCATAAAAGGTGCAAGAGCATTAATTAGTCCAAAAGACATAACTGCGAACTAATAGTAGCCATACACAGTCCTGAAGGTTGCCTTCAGAATGTCACTCTCCCTAACTTAGAGCTGGTGATAGCCGGATCTGAGGTCAATCTTCGAAATACACCTAGCACCCTGAAGCAGGTCAAATAGGTCATTAATCCTTGGGTGTGTACTTCACCGTCGCCCTGTCTGGCTGAAGGGCAATCCTTGAGTCTATATACGGGTTTTCCATACCAAAAACAAGCATCTGAGCGAACTAAATATCGCCCAGGGTGGTTCTTGCCACACTTCACACAAGCTAGAAAAGTGCTCTCTCCTTCCATGCTCCCCTGGCCTCTAGAGCCTGACGCTCTATCCCTCTGGTCATGTCTGGGTCTGGACGGGACACTGGCTGATAATGGAACTGGTGCTGACGACCTCTGGTGGGACTAAGGGTGATGCCCGCCGTCAAACCTTTGCTGGAACTGCCCATAGTTCCCTGTCCTGGCCCTTTTGTCCTCGCTCTCCTTCTCCTTCATCTACTCCGCCTCTATATTCTAAGCATATATGATCAAATCTAGAGATATATATGTCATTGATCAGCATAGAAGTCCTGCACTCCTTGACCCAGGAATCTGCCTCCCCATTTATGAACCTGCTCATATGAGCCTTTTGATCAGCAACCATCTTAGGTGCATACTTGGACACCGGGGTAAACTCTAACGCATACTCCTAGATAGTCCTGTTGTTCTATTTTAAATTGACGAACTCAGCTTCCTTTGTATCCCTCGACTCCATAGGAAAGAACCTGTCCAAGAAATTGGTCAGAAACTCATCCCAACCCATGGGAACCTCTCCAACTCCCCTACTGTCCTTCCACTGATGCAACCATATATGAGCAACCCCCTTAAGCTTCTAGAAGGCTATTTATACTCTCTCCTCTCTAGTCACATCCATAATTTGAGTGATCTTTTACACCTCCTCTATGAACTCCTGTAGGTCCTCATCCATCTTCAAACCAAGAAACTCTGGTAGGTTCATCCGGAGGATGTCTCGCACTCTCGCTGTTGCTGCATTTCCATTTTGGGGAACATAGGACACTGCCGGCTAGTTGACCTGCGCAGTCATGGCCTATGCTAACATCTGAAATGCCACCTTGAACACGACATGAGTAACTTACTCTGACAAGGGATTCGCTAGAGCTGGTGGGGCTGGCTAATGCCCATATCTATTTCTATTTCTATTGCTATTTCTCCTTCCATTGACTGAATGTGGAGCCATATTTTTGCAAACGTGTATAGCACGGGCTAGAGGAATAGAGAGGTAGTTCATCGCACGACATAGAATATGAAAGAAGAGAAATTTCCTAAAATGTCTCATAGCCTCTTCCCCAGAAGTGTGGCACACTCCAACCCATAAAAAAGACTCTTACTTAATGCGGCTTTTAGAAACCCTAGGAAACACCTAAACCTTCTCTTTGGTACCAAGTTTTTCATGACCCAAGTTGAGATCCCAGACTGAGACACGGGACCTAGAATCACGAATTGCTCCAAGCTAACACATGGCATGCGCATAGCAACTCAAGAGCATAAAATAAAGTGGAGTATAAAAAATAATCATGAAATAGTGGAAATTTGAGACGCATAAGAACATAGGGTAATAACAATCAACATCTCTGAAAATATGTATACATGTCGTCTGAGAAGCCTGTAGAACATCTGATGGGCTAATGGGACAATGCCCCCAACTAACCCTCTAGGTCTGAAACTGAAAGACATGGTAAAAACATAAATTTGATAACATACCCGAAGAATGAGGATTCACCCAAGCGAGAATAGGACTTGATTGACTAGGAGCGAGCTATCGGCCAGACTGAGATGGATCAACCAAATAAATATCATGAGACGATGTTTGTACTTTGTATGTATTGAATATGTAAGATAAGTAAAACATGCTAGTAAAATGATATTTTGAAATCATGAGTATAAATCAATAAAGCTTATGAGAGTAAGGACAACATGCTGAAAGCCATAAATGTAAAGTATATATAATCATAGGTTATTCATTGTAATTTGAACATAATCCCCAAGGTTTAGATATTGAAATCATAAAACTTTTCATGCTTGAAATCATAAGTGAAAGCTCATAAACTGACCAATGGTTCAAATATGCTATAAAACATAATATCATGAGGAACAATGGGTAATTCTTATAACAGACATACTCCACATGAGAATACATAGAGCTTGACCTATAAACCCCTAATAGGAAGGGTGTCCATACCTTGCATAGGGTAGAACCATGAAAAAGGCGTGATATCACTCATGGGTGGCCCATTTGGACATGAGAGACACTCTCATGGAGTAACCCATCATGGCTACATTGGCATGTAGTGTTGACACCTAGGTGTGCTGGAACCCCGGTCTACTCGGTGCTAAATACTACTCCCAAAATATGCATAGTGCTCATATCATAATCATGAAACATACTTGAGGTACATGGGCTAGTTAAAATTATGAGATTCATAACATGCTTGAGATACATGACCTAGCTATAAAATAGGCCCGTGAATTGGCCATGATCATAAACATGATATTCATAAAAGCCATGCATACTTGAGGAAATCATTAAACTCCAAATCAATAAATTCATAAAGGATTCTCGTGGAAATCATGCACTATAATAATAAAACATAATTTACTTCATCATACTTGAAATGATGCACTCATAAGCTTAATTTCATGAATCATGCATAATAGGGAATAATTTTCATAAAACTTGAAATCATGAATTAATTATTAAATTGAGAGTAAAATCTTCCCCATTAGTCTTAAATAATTAATTGAAGCATAAAAGGATTGGACCCATAGACATAGCATGGATATTTACATGGAATTAGGTTAAAACCCTAGAATTTTCAACACGCTTAATTGTAGACTTAAATTCATGAATTAGAGAAAAAAAATGGCCATGAGGGTGGAAGAAATTCCCCATTCATGGCCCTACATACCTGGGTAACTTAATTTCTAAGCTGGTCTTGAAAGTCCAAGAGCTTTGAGAGTGAATTTGTTGAGGAACCCTAGCTTGATCTTGGAAGAGGATTTGATCTTCTAATGAGAGTGTGAAGAGTAGAATGAGGGCTTAGAATGAATAAAACCCTTATTACACTCTTTAGGAGGCTTAAAATGACACAGTTTAGAAGTTAGAAACTTAAGAATTATGAAAACACCCTTAATGATCTTACAGGAAATTGCACACTGTCAGACCCAATGAGGGACTGGACGACCCATTGGGAGACTTGATGGGTCATCCCCCGACTCGTTACCACTGGCAACCACAACTCATTCTTTAATTTTTCCCAACTCAATGAGTCACTTAACGGGTCATCAAGGGACACGATGACTCATTCCTCAATCCGTTCAATATATTGAAAATCAATACTTTCTCCACCACTCCACACTTAACGTGTCAAACCATGACTCATGGGGAGTCTTAATGACTCTTCACACCATCCATCATGACTTTCAGGAGGTAACATTTTTTTCTAACTTGGCACCACCTAACAACTCATATAATGACCCGTCAGGTTACTTGACATTTCACTAAATGACTCATTCTATGACCTGTTGCAGATATTCTTATTTTCTTTATTTCAGTCCTCGTGTTTGATCTTGGAGACTTTTAGGGTGTTACACCCTGCTAGCGGATAAGGGCAAGGCACCAGACCATGAGACTCCACCTACGGAGTTAGAGCTATCCACTGTAAAGGCAGAGGCCCTAAGGAGAGCGATAGCAGCCTCACATTTGCACACCCAAGGCCGTGCTCATGATATAGAGTCAGGCTCATCTTCACCACTGCAAAATGATGCGCAGTAGCGCAATTTGAGCACTATAGTAAGTTTTTGCAACCCTCTTGCTTTGTTTTTTTTGTGCATTGAGGACATTGCACCATTTTTGGGTGGGGATAGATATTTTGAAATGAAAGATATGCTTGTACAATATTTTGTTGTGTGAAACTATGATTTGTATGAAATATTTTTATGAGTGAATTTGGATATGTGATTGGGATCCATTGTAGTCCACATGTTTTTTTGAGATGTGATTGTGATCCTTTGTAGTCCACATGTTTTTGTCGCTTTCTTATTACAGCTTCTTTTTTTCTTATATTAACTTCTTTTTGCTTTTATATTGTAAGGACCTCCTTGATTTTCTCAGTCATGGTTCTTTCCTCAGAGGCTTACTTTTTATTGAATCTTGCATAATAAAAGTAGATAGGTGTTCTAGTGCATGGGCCCGATGATGGATTTCTAGGTGACATTTGATGATTTGGAAATTTACCAACTCATTAGGCTCCTAATCATGAGTTTTTGCTTAGTTTTCAAGTCATTTATGCGGATTTTATGTCTTTTCTCTTGAATTCTTTGTAGGTACCTCATGTGAGTAAAGAAAGCATGAAATCGAGCAAAACACATGGAATTTGAGAAGAATTTTGATGAGTTAGCATATGAGGGAGAGGAGCTAAAGATAAAGGAAGATTTGAGCTCAAAAAGAGTTTCAAAGACATGCTTTGAATCAGCTAAACGCAAATCTGTAAGGGCAAAACGTAGAAGCTACTGCCCAGACCGACTAAACAACCGGCCCTTCACGGAATTGCACCGGCTAAAAGCCATTGAACCGCTGGTTCCCCCCTGCCAGGCCACTCTTTTCAACTTGCTAAAGTTTGGTGCTCCACGGATTACAACCGGTGAAACGCCAGTTCCTCACCTGTAAGGCCGTCTAATAAAGGGTAAAAGGGGTCCAAAAAGGTCTCGAAAGCATCTAGAAGCTCCAATGACATTTGGGGAAAGTTTTATACAAGAAAGTACAGATATATAACCTCCATTGTACACCAACTAAAAGGAGAACCATCAACCAACATATTATTCATCTAATTTTCATCTTCTTCATAAAATTTTGAGGAGATTCTTTTCTCCATAGTTTTGTAGAGTTAGGCAGTACTTTTCTTCTTCTTTTTCGTTAACCCATTTTGGGGGAATTTCACCATTATTGTAAGCGCTAGTGAAGCAGATTTGTGAAGCTAATGCAATGAATGGGAGTGGAATCCTCTTGGTATCTTCTCTCTATCTTTAAATATGCTTTTGCTAGTTAGAAGTATATTCATGGTGGGTTTGTTAATTTGATTGGGATTTTGATAAATTGCTCTTTGATTCTTATTGAATTATAGATGGGTATTGCTAGATGCATCTTCATGTTGTTCAATTAAGTTTAAATCTGTTAGATTCTCTTCAATCTATTGATGGAGCTCATTGATGATGATATGGGTCTATCTATCCTTGCTTGATTGTTGCTCTAGAGAGAATAATTAAGTATTGGAAGGGAATGTAGTAGTGGGCATTGATAAGAGATTGTAAAATTAAGCTAGAAATAGCTGAAATAACTTCCTCATTCCTAATTGGCAGCTAATAGCTAGGAATAGTGCAGTTGCTAATCCAAATCAATTTGGGTTAAGCTAAATTGTATCTAGATTTTGAGAAAACTCTAGCAAGTGGTAGTCAATAGGCTGAGAAGCTGAGACTACCTACTTCCCGATATTATTTACACTTGAGTCTAAGGCATTGAAGAAATTGGTCTATCTATCCTTGCTTGATTGTTGCTCTAGAGAGAATAATTGGGAAAGTATTGGAAGGGAAAATGTAGTAGTGGGCATTGATAAGAGATTGTAAAATTGCTTAGAAATAGCTGAAATAACTTCCTCATTCCTAATTGGCAGCTAATAGCTAGGAATAATGAAGTTGCTAATCCAAATCAAATTCTGGGTTAAGCTAAATTGTATCTAGATTTTGAGAAAATCCCAGCAAGTGGTAGTCAATAGGCCGAGAAGCTGAGATCACTCTACTTCCTGATATTATTTACACTTCTCTGAGTTTAAGGCATTGAAGAAATTTCTGATTTAATTGTGATCTCACCCATAGAATGTCCCTAGCCTCTCACTTGTGATTACTTCAATTGGAATTCCCCCCAATTAGTTTTAGTTTAGAATTAGTTAGTCAATTTTTCCTTTTTATTTCCCCCCAATTTTACTTTTCAAGTGTTGAATAATTATGTGCTCTAGTTTGAATTAGTTTATAATTTTTGAATTATCAACTCAATTCTCGGTGGATTCGACACCGACATCCGTCGGGAATATTTATTTTGAGCAGTGACCGTTTACGCTACTTCATAAAAGAAGAGTGTATTTTGGATGTTATCAAAATGGCGTCGTTTCTAGGGAATTGAGTTGTGATAAGACATTAGTTATTTATTGATTCAAACTAGTTTTGCATTTTTAAAAAAAAAATTGTTTTGCTTTTATTTTTGTTTTTGTTATTGTTTGTTGTCGTTGTATGATGGCATCATGCAATTGAAGGATGTTGTTTGGTGGAAACCCTTATTATAATGACCCATGTCCCTATTGTGGAGGACCACACCATTGGAAAGATTGCAAATATGCTCCTAGAAGGGAGATGAGTGCATCTTCTCCTTCCTATGATGGGTAAAGATGTACATTATGTGGTAGTCATGGGAGACATTGGGATGGATGCCAAAATGGGTTCACTTCCCTCTATAATAGTTATGATAGGAGTTGTGCTGCCAAGCTTAAAAGAAATGAATCCATGACAAGTGAGGGAATGAGAAGCACATGTGGACGCATAGAAGCCATGCTCCAAGCCTTTTTGGAGCGGGAGTCTAATGCGGACAAGAGACAACCCCTCCATGCCGATGGAATCATCAACTGCTCAAGAAGAAAGGTGTGAAACTCTAAAAGAAGAAGCGGAGGACATATTGAGGAGCATAACAAGAAGAACTAAACAATGGGGCATAGTTCCCCTTGACTCATGGGAGGAAGTTCAAAATGATATTGAAGAAAGAGTCAAAGTGAGCTTTGAAGAACTCATAGAGGTGCGCCAACCAACCAACATTGCAAAAATGCAAGATGCCAAGGTTGAAGAAGTGACACTAGAGTCTCCAAATGACATCCAACAATTCATNCTCAAGGACTCTAGTGCACTTGGAGAGGAGGATGTCAAGCAAGAAGCATGTTTGAAAGGGGAGCGACTTAAACCCCCCTCTTATCATTTTTCAACATTGACCTTGGTTGAAAAAATAGAAACTGAGGAGACCAAGTCGATGAAGGGAATTGAGGGGGAAGATCAAGGTGGCTTCATCTTAGAGTATTCCATGCCAACAAGGCCAAAGCACATCCCTCCTTCAAGGGCCAAGAAACACAAGATGCAACATATGTTGCTTGGTCCTTTGATGCTAACACCACTACCCTTAAAGTGGAGTGAAAGAATGTAAGAGAAACTAGGGGTGCAAATCAAATTCTCAAAGTGGAGAGAGAAGTGATGAAGTTGAAGTCGTCGATCCACGACGTTAACTAAGGGCTTCTTGGGAGGCAACCCAAGCGCTTTTACATTTTGTTTTTATTTCACTTTTGTTTTATTTTACTTTATGTTTGTGTTGTCTTTGATTTTATAGGGTTGGAACAGGTGTGGAACATGGCAAATAGTGAGATAAGAAAGAAAAAAAGGAGAAGTATGGAAAATGCATATAAAACGGATGCCTCCACCATATCAGGGAGTTCTCTCACCCATTTATTCCTCATTTTGTTTTACCTTGTGCATTGAGGACAATGCTTTATTTGTGTTAGGGGTGAATTCTGAGTACCCCACTTGTTAAGTGATGCATGATATGGCCCTATGATAGATTAGGTGACGTTATTCTTAAGGGCAAATCATCATTACTTGTGAGTTTGTATCGTCTTTTTAGATAGTGGTCTTTGAATAAACTCCAAGGGTTTTTTTTAAACAACGGTTCTTTCCCAAGGAGAGATTTCTTTGTCTTTTCTTTTGTTGTCGAACCGAGTTGGCACATTCCGATGATAGATTGAGAGGCGACTTTCTTAAGGAAAAATGTAAAGTCTAGAGTCTTGTGAGTCTTTTGTGCACTTTTTTGATGAGGTACCGCCAACAATTATTTATTGGCATTGTGCATGAGCTTTTGAAAATAAAAAGAGGGGAATTTAATTTGAAATGTGCACACTCTTATCATGAATTATATATTCTTTTATTGGCTTGTTGATTTGTAACTAGCTCGTTAAAAGTCATCCTCTTAATGAGACAAAGAAAATGTGTGAACTCCTTGAATTGTGATGCCTTGTGTGGTGAGGCTTTTGGAATAATTCTTGTGTATGCATGTTGTCTAAAACTTTCCCCAAGTGTGATTCAAGGTGAAATGATAGATGTGGTTGTACTTAGAACATGATCTTAGGCCCTCTTTTGTTAGTCACTTCACCCAAATGACCTCTTTGAACATTAATCTTTGACAGCCAAAGTTTGAGCCTTGGACCCTTTCTTTGGAAACCACATTACAAGCCTAATAACCATTTTTAATCCTTCTCTTTGGAACCCATCCTCCCTAATTGCTAGTGATAAAATAAAAAAAAGGGTCTTAAAGCCCATGAAATGGGGAGCGATAAGGAAATAAATGTGAGATGAGGCAAAATCCTATGTTTGGGGGTTTGCAAGAGTAAGGGGGAAAATGAGAAGCCTAAAAGTGAGTTAGCACCAAAATGTTGATGAGTTGAATAAATCGATGGGTTGAAAGACCTCAAATCATCAAAAGAGAAAGAATAGAAAAAAAAGTGTAATCTCTTGCATAGATAAGGCTAAATGTGAAAGTCACGGGTGTTATAAGGGTGGCTTGTGTTATACAAAAGATAAAGATAATGAACAAGGAGAAATAAGGTGGAGTGATTTCAATAAGATGATGGGGTGTTACAAGCTTTTGTAAAGGCATTAGGGAGGCTTTAGTCACTAAAGGTAAATATTTATCCTACCCTTACCCCTAGCCTTCATCATGACCCGCAAGTCCTAATTGATTTTGAGTATAGCAACATTACATTAGTGGCGATATACATGAAGGGCAAGCCTATGGGTCAATTTGTATGCACTTGAATTTTTTTGTGAGAGTGAGCGCATTTGTCATATCTTATAATCTCATTGTGTGAAATACTACGAAAATGTGTATGGGATTTTCTCTTCTTGTGTGGGGCATCATTTCCTTGGAGTACATGTTTAAAATTGTTTTCAAAGAGAGGTATGATTAAGGCAAGCGGGTAGCGAACTTTAAGGCAAGCTTTGAATATGAATTATCAATGACTTGAGATGCTATTTAAACTTGTTTTGATGAACTATGCCCCTTGTTTGAATGAAAAGAATGAATGCAAGATATGTTTAATGATTGTGGTTACCTATTGAAGATTGTGAACATGGTTTTGAGTCTTTTCTTTTTCTTGAATTGGTGTAAAATATTTGGGTTGTCTTGCGGATTAATTATTTTAAGTACAACTACCATAGTACCCTAAGCCTTAGAATTGTTCCCTTTTGCAAGAATGTCTTGATTGGCCCTTGATGCAAAAAGTCATGTATAACATGTTGTTCATTTGCTCAACTGTAAAGAATTGCATTACTTGAGGACAGCAATGGTTCAAGTTTTGGGGTTTGATGAGTTGGAAATTTAGCAACTAATTAGGCTCCTAATCATGAGTTTTTGCTTAGTTTTTGAGTCATTTATATGGATTTTATGCCCTTTCTCTTGAATTCTTTGTAGGTACCTCATGTGAGTAAAGAAAGCATGAAATCGAGAAAAACACATGGAATTTCATAAGAAATTTGATGAGTTAGCATATGAGGGAGAGGAGCTAAATATAAGGAAAGATTTGAGCTCAAAAAGAGGTGCAAAGACATGTTTTGAATCGGCTAAATGTGGATCTGGAAGGGCGAAATGCAGGCGAAACACCAAAGATACTTCCCAGATCGGCTAAACAACCAGACTTTCATGGAATTGCACCAGCTAAAAGCCAATGAACCGCCGGTTCCCCCCTGCCAGGCCACTGTTTTCAACCGGCTAAAGTTTGGTGCTTCACGGATTGCAACCAGAGAAACACTGATTCCTTGCTTGGAAGGCCGTCTAATAAAGGGTAAATGGGGTCAAAAAAGGTCTCAAAAGCATCTATAAGCTCCAAGGAAATTTGGGGAAAGTTGTACACAAGAAAGTACAGATTTATAACCTCCATTGTACACCAACTAAAAGGAGAACCATTCAACCAACATATTATTCATCTAATTTTCATCTTCTTCATAAAATTTTGAGGAGATTCTTTTCTCCATAGATTTGTAGAGTTAGGTAGTATTTTTCTTCTTCTTTTTCTTTAATTCATTTGGGGGAATTTCACCATTGTTGTAAGAGCTTGTGAAGCAGATTTGTGAAGCTAATGCAATGAATGTGAGGGGAATCCTGTTGGTATATTCTCTCTATCTTTAAATATGCTTTAGTAATTTTATAGTTAGAAGTATATTCATGGTGGGTTTGTTAATTTGATTGGGAATTTGATAAATTTATCTTGGGTTCTTATTGAATTATAAATGGGTATTTCTAGATACATCTTCATATTGTTTAATTAAGTGTAAATCTATTAGATTGTCTTGAATCTATTGATGGAGATTCATTGATGATGATATGGGTCTATCTATCCTTACTTGATTGTTGCTCGGGAGAGAATAATTAAGTATTGGAAGGGAATCTAGTAGTGGACATGGATAAGATATTGTAAATTTAAGCTATAAATAGCCGAAATTACTTCCTCATTCCTAATTGGAAACTAATAGCTAGGAATAGTACAGTTGCTAATCAAAACCAATTCAGGTTAAGGTAAATTGTAGCTAGATTTGAGGAAACTCTAGCAAGGGGTAGTCAATAGGCTGAGAAGCTGAGACTACCTACTTCTCCAGATTATTTACACTTGAGTCTAAGGCATTGAATAAATTTCTTATTTAATTGTGATCTCACCCATAGAATGTCCCTAGCCTCTCACTTGTGATTACTTCAATTGGAATTCCCCCCAATTATTTTTAGTTTAGAATTAGTTAGTTAATTTTCTCTTTTTATTTTCACCCAAATTTTACTTTTCAAATGTTGAACAATTATGCGTTCTACTTTGAATTAGTTTATAACTTTTGAATTATCAACTCAATTCTTTGTGGGATTCGACCTCGACATCCATCGGGAATATTTCTTTTGAGCAACGACCATTTATGCTCCTTCATAAAAGAAGAGTGCAGTTTGGACGTTATCAACATTCTTAAGGGCACCAACCTACTTTGTTGAATTGTCTTAGGATGAATAAATTGTTTCTGACTTAGGTGGTGGTGGCAATTGAACTATTTGAATGCTTATGATGATTTTTGAAAACAATGGCCCCCTCCTCCCTCAAAAGTTTTGCCTTTGCTGCTTGAAATTTTCCTTAAAGACATACCAAATGATTCATGAATCCCTAGTCTCCCTCTTTGAGCCTTTTGACCTTTTTCTTGATCAACCCCAATGGAAGTCAACGTTAATTCTCAAGCTGGCTCTCTTTTGAACCTATCCTCCTTGACGATGTAAAAGTAATTAAAAATGAGTGAAAAATTGTAATTTAGGGGTGATAAGGAGGGGAAGAAAGAAATAGGCCAAAAAGGTGATGTATAAGCATATTCTAAGGTGTACTTGAGAAATGAACTAAAAAGAAGAAAAATAAAAGCAAAGGAGAAAAAAAGAGAAAAAAATGAAGTTTGAGATCACTAAAATACTTTGGGGTGTGAAAATGCTAAAACAAAAGAAGGGATCAAAGAGTTGAAAAGGTTGTGGAAAAGTGATGACGTGGTTTGTTCACTCCCAATTGCACGCAAGTGCACGTGGTCGTACAAGTAATATAGTGGCTTTATTTCAAGCCAGTACCGAACCCACAGGGATTGTAACTTGGTAGTAATTTTTCTCTTTGTGTTTAGTAGTCACACGTCTTTATACAAGTATACAGACAAAACCAATGATAATTTTTATAGAATAATATATAATGTAACACTAAGTAAGAATGATGAATTATAGTCTGAACAATAGCACGAACAAGCTGAGTTTAAGGCAGAACATGCTGATATGTCATTTATCGGCTATATTTCAGCTAACACTTCTCTTCGATTGTTAGTCAGGGATTATTAACCAATGGCTCGGGTCTTTCGAACCCCTCACCAATTAAAGAATTATGAGGCCTACAATACACATTTTTGTGATGCGAAAACCCATATTATGGTAAAACATACAAATTTCCCTAGATGACCAAATATGACATTACAGATATATTTCTATTCTGCAAGTTAATCTTCCCTTAATTTCACAACTAATACAAGAACATAATCCACTATTCCATATCTATCCAAATAATTTTCCTTTTGGAAATAAAATTCGAATTTTAATATGTACATTAACGATGGCCAAGCATTAATGTAGTAAAAAACAAGAAATAGTAGAACAACCGTTCTTAAGAGAAGAGAACAAACTGCAATAACACAAATTACATACTTGTGCAATTAGCCTCAACCTTAACCGGAGGTAATTTAGCCACTCATTTATTGATTAAACATCTTCAAACAAGTAGTAATCATACAAGCAATTCAAATTTAAGAGAAAAAGGAAGAGAATTAACCCTAGAATTTCTTCAGCTCAACTGCCTGTAATCCCATGTTCTTGCATGAAATGTCAGATATCTTAAAATAAAACCTAAGTGTGCTATTTATACAAGTGAGAAATTTTCCGGAATAAACTGGCAACGTGGCATGGAGGCTATCGTGGAGCATCAGCTCCGTGCCACGGCCTTGTTGCGGAGCCTCATTGGAACTTGGATGCATAGATTCTTAGCCTCAGCGTGGCACAGAGGCTATCGCGGAGCCTCAGCTCCCTGCCACGGACTTGTCGCGCACCTTCACTGGAATCCGGGTGTGCAGCAAAGTCTTCCCAACGTGTCACGGAAGTGAAGGCGGAGCATAGGCTCCGTGAAATGGTGCCATCGCGCGCCTTCACTGGAATTCACCTAAAATTTCACTCTAGGAAAAATGCTACCGAGATGGTAGCGTGCCGCAGCCTCTATCGCGGAGCATCAATTGCTTAGTATTTTCTTGTCGACTTCTGCGTTTTGCTTCCGAGTCCATTCCTTCACTTCACCAACTTGTAGATTAGTTTCCAAAATTCATTTTAAACTACATAAACAATAGCTAATCATGTTGGTTAGTATAAATCCACATTTACATAAAAATCACATGAGAATGTACCCATAGAAGTAGATAAACAAGTCAAAATTAAGTAATAAAGTATCACTTGGGCATGCAATTCTGCCCACGATCACCTACCCCACACTTAAAGCTTTGTTCGTCCTCGAACAACCCTTTTACATATCATGCAAATGAAACTCACGCATAGCTAATTTAGCAAGACAATTCGAGCTACGGCTACAATGACTGGTTGAGATGACAAGTAAAAAATTAGTGCATGCAAGGTTTACCCATTAAAATCGT